>JANJGK010004349.1:0-35000 GCA_039081455.1 Macrobrachium rosenbergii
TAAATTAATAATAATAATATATAGATATTACATATTTCCTACTACCTTCTGTCACTACTATCGACTGAAACACATTTTTCTGGAAGCTTGAATTTCAAGTCAGTGGCCCCTTCGGTGGGTTCTGCTCATATGAATAAGGGTTGACCTTCTGAATAATATAATAATATCCTAAAAAATCCCAATACTTCATTTTACTGAAAAAGCAAATGATCACAATTTCTTTCACTCGGTGAAAATTCGATATATATATATATATATATATAATAATATATATATATATATATATATATATATATATATATTATATAATAGCTGAAGCCACTGGGAAAGTTCAAAAATGACACGACAGAGTGCCAAGTACTTTCGTAGTACTCGGCACATTGCCGTTTCATTTTGAACTTACCCTGTAGCTTCAGCTAATAAACAAAATCACGCGCTTACTTTTGTGATTTCTTAGTATATATATTCATATATATATATGTGTGTGTGTATGTATATATATATATATATATATATATATATATATATATATATATATATATATATATATACTGTATATATATAATGTCACTAAATAGCGCGTAACATTATATTCAGCCAATGCCACAGGAAACGTTAAAAAGAAGGGAGTACCAAGCGCTTTCGTGTTAAGTTCAACACATTGTACCACGAAAATGTGTTGGAATTATCACGAAAAGTGCTTGGTACTCCTGTTATTTTTTCCTGGTGGCATTGGCTGAATATATACACACAGCAAGTATATATACATGATTTATGCGTATATAGTATATATATATGCTATATATTGGTATATATATGTATATAATATATATGTATATGTATATGTAAATATATATTATGATTATAATTTTAATCACTTTAACACGTGATTCTTTTATAAACACATACACACATATATACATACATAATTGAATATGTAATTCATGCAACACAGAAAAAAGATTATTTATAATCTTTGGTAAGGAATTCCGTTTCTATATTGTTTTATTTTGAGAAATCCCCGCTTTGAACGTTTTAGGGTGGCCCAGTCATTAATCTATAAAAAAAATGTCGGTCACATGATCGTGCGTGGAGATGAACATAACGTACATAAACTCCGCAGGCAGTTTCTGCAAAGTGTTTACGAAAAACGAGCCCCCATCCCTCCACCTCCTGTGTTTTATGATATATGTTTAAGTAAATCTCGCTTATTTTGTGTCCCGTATATCCATTAAGAAAACCCCCACGACAGTAAGGGAGAGAGGCGTAAAATAAAATGCTCGACCCAACATCGTATTTCGGGAGGAAATGCACTAAGGAGGAGCCTCCGTCTGGGAGTAAATTCTGCTCGTGCGAAAGGCCTTTTGAAATGGGAGTGTGGTTGGCGTTGTGTTGCTCCCGTGAAATATTTTACCTGGGAATGAAAAAAGGGAATTTTGCACCTGGGCTTGTTGATGAGAGAGAGAGAGAGAGAGAGAGAGAGAGCATATCTATGATCTGTTAGTTTTGAAATTCTTTGAGATTATGTCATTTATAGAATAAAGAGGTAATTTGACATTTACATGTTGTAAAAATGTTAGTGTACTAATTTATAAATTTTGAATTATGGTTGAACATTACTGCAGAATAAAGAGGAGGGATTATGAATTACAAATATCCCAAAATTAGATTCACTTCACATAAAATTCTATCTCTATGTCTGTGTTACGTCTATAAATTAAGTGCAAAATTACATATAAATCTTTCTATCTCCCCTCTACTAGCCTAAGGGGCAAACTCATCACTATTATTATATAACTGTCTAACTACCAACTGTATCTCGACGGGCCTGGGGTACAAATCATCACCGTTCGCCCTCCCGCCCCCCCCCCCCCCTCCCGGTCTTACCGCGGCTTTTCCTCAGGCACAAAAGTTCCTTCGGAAATTGAAGTGGTTGCTGAACTAGTCTAAGATACTCTCTCTATTCTTTCATTTTTATACAAATGGACCTTTACTGTCCAGAGGACTCATTTGATTTATTTTACCGTTATGCTTCTGGTTTTCAATATAAAATTGCAAAATCTGCATTTATTTATTCTATTTATGCAAATCATCTCCCCATATCGCAGTGTATCATAATCGTATTCTGTTTTTTACTGATTGCCTAATTTATAAGATACAAACTTAGAATGTTAAAAGAACTGAACAAATTATCTTCACTACCGAAGACAGTTCAAGTGATGCTTACCAAGGAATTCTGTATTCTAATGCAGGGTATTTATGGGTATTTCATGAACCATGCTTCTTGCTCTTTATTCAATTTTTCGTTTTGACGACTATTTTCTTTTGGATTAATGTAAAGATGATGTCAGAGGATTGTGAGGAAACTTGGGTGAAACAAAACTCCTCTTCGAATCAGAATTAGGTGGCTGTCATCTGGCCCTTCGTGCTATTACTAATCTTCGATCTTGAACAACATTTTTGCTTCATCAGAGTTAGAGAAGGAAATTTGTTCTTTTGTCGCTTGGTAATCAGGAAGTCAACAGAATTCTCGCCCATCGTGTACAAGAAACTCTTTTGAAGTTTATTTATTACGTTAAGAGTTTAAAAGCGTTTAAATGATTCCTATCTAATCATTTAATGGTCACAATGTAGTGTCACTGTATTTTAAGAAAGTGGGACCAGACGCCTTCCCTAAATAACCGGAAAACATGACCCCAAAAAATATGCCCCAAATGAAAACAAACTTCAGCTTACGAACTATACTAAAATTCCAAAGAGGAGGTCATAATATCCCTTTAGGTAGGTAAAGTCATTTTGATTTTACAGCTAGGAAAAAACCTAATTTTTTGGCCTACATTTCAGCTCCAACTGTTTGTCTTCTAGCAAAGTGACAGTTGATTTCGGCGAAAAACATTCCGCATATGTCATACCAGAAAAACAATTCCTGCATTAATTTCCCCCTATATTTGGATTGGCTCTGTTTTTCAGTAACATATCAGTTAACGTCTGTAATACAATTACCAGCAATTACCTCTCTGTCAGAACAGACAACAAGCAAACTGATACAACTCTCACTTGAAATGTAGAAGTGAATAGGATCTTTATGGGCTGAAATTGTTTCAGTTCCCGTTGTTTATCTAATATTGCTGAAATGGTTTCTCAACAAACATCGATCAAAATACGTTCTATATTACAGTGAATCATCTCTCTCTCTCTCTCTCTCTCTCTCTCTCTCTCTCTCTCTCTCTCTCTCTGTCTCTCTCTCTCTCTCTCTCTGTCTCTCTCTCTCTCTCTCTCTCTCTCTCTCTCTCTCTCTCTCTCTCTCTCTCTCTCTCTCTCTCTCTCTCTCTGGTCAAGGCCTGGAGTGCGGACGTGTGTTTTTCTGCTCCGTGAAATATTGTGTAGAGATGGCTGCCAGTGGCTTAGACAACCAGGAAGCTTTGTCACAGCCTATCCAGGAAATAGAAAACCTAGGTATCTTGGAAACAATTAACCAAGACGTGTACCCACAAGTTTTTCTTAAATCTTTGAAAAAGATATGCCAGTACTCTACACATGATATCAAAGAAGTGCTTGATAAATGTCGTCAGGACTTATTAATATCCTTGAGAGACCTCCTGATAATAGAAATATGTAGTGTATTTTCGGATTATAAAAACAAAAAACCAGTGAAACGACCAGTGAAACATAAAATTGTGAGCGATATTATAACTCTTAGCACGTGCATAATCAATTCAACTAGAAATAAAGAACTAGATAAAATTTTCAATGAGCAAAGTGCACTTAACTTGGATGATAATAGTTTGATTGTGGCAGAACTAGTTCAAACAGTATCATTACTCCAAGAAAGAGTCTATAAGCTCGAACAATCAGTGGCAAAATATTCAGAAAATAGTGTTTATGAATCGCGCCAAACTCTCCCCCAGTCTCCTTTGATAAGGAACCCTGGCTTACTTACGAAGGAAACAGTGCAGGTGGACAGCCAGCCGCTCCCTAACCCACCGCCCTCCCCCACACTTCCCCCTATCCACAACACTTGTTTACACCAGGAAGAAAGTGAAGATGAGAACGAAGGCCAGGGGGAAGAAAGGGAGGAGGAGGAAGCAGTCCCTACGGACCAACGCAGTGTCATACCACCGGTCAAGAAAAAGAAAAATGGAAAAGCACGTCAAGAGCAAATTTCTGAAGACAACGTCGTAGTACAACCCCAAAGGTCAGTAGAAATATACATCGGAGGTGTCAGCAGCAATGCATCTATTAAGAATGTTGTTGTTGAGTTAATTTTCCGAGGGCTTTCAAAACAAGAAGTGAAAGTACGGCACCTTGGACATTCTAATCGAGGCCAATCATTTGTAGCAGAGGTACCAGAGAAAAAGCAGAATACAGTGATGGGAGGTCATCCGTGGGCTGACAGTATAATTACTCGACCGTTCCTGCCCCACATTAGGACAAGACAATTGGAAGCCGCCAAGAAGCCGTCGACACAAAGTTTAGGTAGGCCTAAGCGGCCATTTCGGACGGGGTTTAGATGGAATACCCACTTCTACCACTCCCATGATAATAGGACGTACCCCCAACCCCAAGGTTCACCCGCGCAATACCAAACTAAGGAATATATACCACTGGAGACCACCCAATAGGCAGTCGGCAAATAGAGGTCACTCAGCTCAGCCTTATGACTACCATGACCTCTCCCATGACAACTACTGGTCACGAGCGTCTACGTGGGAATATGACTTCCCGCCTCTTCCATCAAGAGGCAGTTATCACACAAGAAGTGCTCGTCCCGGACATTGGTACTGGGATAGCTAATCATGCGACTCCAAAAAACGATCTTTTGTGTGTAGAATATTTGAATGTACAGTCTCTCCTTAGTAAGATATGTGAAATTGCATTAATGCTCTTAAATAGAAATATTGATATATTATGTTTAACTGAGACTTGGTTAACCCCGAATGTTGTCGATTCACTCGTTGAATTTCCTAATTATACAATATTTAGATGTGACAAAGGAAGAGGTGGAGGTTGTTGTATTTATGTGAAAAATAATCTTTCCGTTAACATCTGTAATCTTAAGGTTCAAAGAGTAGAGGGGGTAGAAGAGGTTTGGCTCTCTGTTCAATCTCGTAAGCTACCGTCTGTTATCGTTGGTTGCTTGTATAGACATCCGCATGCTTCAAATGATACTCTCAACTATATTCTGGAATGTCTGAGAGAGGTTTCTTTAAAGAATAAATCAATTTATGTAATAGGTGATCTAAATGATGATTTGATGGTAGGTTCAGCAAAGATGCATAATATTATAAGAGTCGCCAAATTAAATCAAATGATTAATAAACCTACTAGAGTTAGCCCCATCTCATCCACACTACTAGACGTTTTAATAACTAACAAGCAGGAAAGTGTTATTAACATGGAGGTAAACCCAAGTATTGTAGCTGACCATGAACATATTTCATTTGTCATAGATATTAAGAAGCCAAAGCGTAAACCAGTCACGGTAACCTCCAGGTGTTTAAAATATTATTCTGCAGACTTGTTGTGCAATACATTGCTAGACCAAAAACTAATTCTAGATACAATCGCGCATACTGATGACACAGATATTCAAACAGGAATTTTCAATGAAGTATATAATAGTACTTTAGATAGATGTGCCCCAAATAACCACGAGGGAAATAAGGAGACCCAGTGCGCCTTGGATAGATGATGATCTCAAAAACAGAATGATTGAAAGGGACAAAATGCAAGAAAGGCTTAAACAAAATAGACATGATGAAAATCTAAACAATGAGTATAAGGAAATGAAAAAACTCATCAATTCTAAGATGCCTACTGCCAAAGCTTATTATAACAAAGACAAGATCAAGAAAAGTAAATCTCGTAAAGAAACATGGAAAATTATGAATAATATTGTATCTACTAAAACAAATAAAAAGATTGAATACGACAACCCAAAAGCTAGAGCAGATCAATTTAACCAATACTTTGCTAATGTAGGAAAAATAACTTATGGTAAAACGCAGGAAATTCTACAAAAGTACGAAAATGAAGATGATAGAACCACTCAAACTAATCTTGGTAATAATATAAGATTGTTTAGACCTCAACCAGTTACAGTAGAAACAATAATATTAACAGTTAAGAGCTTGAATAATAGTAATCCTTACGGGACGGATGGTATTCCTACCAGCTTTCTAAAAGATTCCCTTATAGTTATCGCATATTATATCACGGTTATCATAAATACATCGATTGTAACTGGGAAATACCCTTCTATTTGGAAACAACCCCTCGTAAACCCTCTACACAAGAAAGGAGACAAGGACGACCTTGGTAATTATAGACCTGTTTCTGTCCTTCCGGTGTTATCGAAAGTAATGGAAAAGATTGTGTGTAATCAGTTAATGGAACATCTAGAAAAAAATAATTTGATTTCTAACACTCAACATGGATTCCGTAAAGGTTTATCAACAGAAACAGCTTTGATGAAATTAACAGATGAAATTTATAAAAATATTGATGGAAAAAAAGTTTCCTTATTAATTTTATGCGACCTATCAAAGGCATTCGATAGTGTCAACCATGATGAATTGTGTAAATCTCTTAAGGAGCATCACATTGATACTTTCTGGTTTCGGGATTACTTGGGAGATAGGAGTCAGGTAGTTAGATTAGGAGACGTAAATTCTTGTATTGAAAAGGTTGAATTTGGGGTCCCACAGGGATCTGTCCTAGGCCCAATTCTGTTTTTAATCTACGTTAATGATATGATTAAATACATAGAAAACTGCCTGCTAATTCAATATGCTGATGACACCCAAGTTCTTTTGGCTGATCAAATAGAAAATCTAGATGCCTTGATTAAAAGGGCTGAACTAATATTGCTCAAAATTAAGAAATATTTTCTAAGAAAAGGGCTATTATTAAATGCCACCAAAACACAGTGCATGTTTGCGGGTAGCTCACAGTATGTTAGCAAAATTCCAGATGACATTGTAATAAAATGCGATGGGGATGAAGTCAAGATAAGTCAACATGTGAAAAGTGTAGGTCTGCACATGGACAGGTATATGACATTCAGTACTCACATTGACGAGCTGAGTAGAAAAGTTAGTGGCATTCTAATGTATCTAAGTAGAGTAAAAGATTACTTTGATGATACTACTCGAGCTTTGATTGTGGAAAGTCTGGTCCTGAGTGTAATAAACTACTGTATTAAGATATGGGGGGTAACTAATGATATACACATGGAAAAAGCTCAAAAAATCCAAAACTTTGCAGGTAGAGTAGCCGTTATTGGGGTGAAAAAACACGATCATATCACCCCAACCCTCCAGCAATTAAAGTGGATAAAATTAAAAGAAAAGTGTATGTACGATGTTTGTGTTTTTGTTTTTAAAAGTTTGAGAAAAGAATATCCCAACTGGCTATACACATTTCCTACAGTTGGTAATTGTAGCAATGCATTAACAAGACAGAATGAAAATCTATATCGTCACCCTCATAAACTAACTGCCTAAGTCATTTTTCATTGATTTTTGGATTTTTGCCTAAATCTAATCTCCAGTATGTGGTGCACCTACTGGTATACTTGCCTAAGTCAGATGTAGAAAGTAAGTGGAATAAATTTCCCAAAAAGCTTTCTGCCAAAGTCACTCAGTGACTTAGGCATTATTATCACTATGCCTAAGTCATGACTGTGACTTGGGCAAAAAAAATGACTTAGGCAGTTAGTTTATGAGGGTGACGATATGTAGACAGCTATCGAACGGAATTGGGTTCACGCTCGATGGCAATAAGGGGCCCAGCTTGCTGGAATAAACTACCTGTGGAAATAAGAAAATGTATAGATGTTAGTTCTGATTTATTCAAAAGGAAACTTAAGCAATACTTCTTAAATTTTACTTGAATGTATGTATATCCTAGACTTTTACAATCCAATTATTGTGAATTTTATGTAAATAATTAATATTGTTATGTAGCAGAATAACCATTTTATAATGGAATAAAGGTTTTTGACTTTGACTTTGACTTTTGACTCTCTCTCTTAGACCTCTGTTACATTTATACATTTCCGAGCATATTATCAATGTGTATATGTTCGTATACGAACAAGTATGCTTATATCAGCATAGCCCGTTTGTGTACAACTCGTCCCTTGAGACTGGCTGGGTATTACCTTTCGAAGCTCCATTCTTTTTCCTGCCAACAAATTTTCAGTTTGTTTTCCATATTACCGTCTGTATATCGTGTGGCCTTTATAGAGACAACATTCCAAGCTGGCTTAAGGCCACTCCGAAATAACACTAATCGCATCAGCTACATCACTGACCTCTGTCTCATGCGTTGTCACCTTCTTGTATGCTTGCGTCTGTTTGCTGGAAAGGACTCACTCAGAATACGAAAGATCTGCCTTCCTGTCCTTCAAGAAACTTTCACACTTCCCCTCAGAAGTCTTTGTCTTCTGTTTCCGGAACAGAGGGCAGTGGACTGAAAGTGCGCCTTTTGGTCCTCCTTTTTTCCTTCTTTTTGTTAAAGATTCTTGCAGGCGTTTGTTTTCTTGGCCTCAGAAGAGATTTGCTCCTTTCGAGCGCTTTCTCACTCTGACCTCTTCGTTGGTGTTCTTCCTTTCCCTCCTCAGAATTTCTGTCATTCTCTTGGCAAGGATTTTCTCCAATTTTTTTTTTTTTTTTTCATTTGAATGTCTTTCTTTATGAATGACGTTCGTTGAATTGTAAGGTTATTGAAAAACGATGACGTATTTATGAAGTATGTCGGTATGAATGGACGGTGCTCAATTAAGATTGAAAAATACGCTCTGGAAAACTAACATTCACTTAAGGGAGATTCCATGAGTGGCGTGATTCCCGAGCACGTTTGAAGGATCTCTTATGAGTTGTAGAGGAGACAATCGTTCATTATCGAGAAAACTTTACTGTTCCTGTAATGAGCTCACCTGTTGCACCTGTCACATCGGTGAGGCAACTCCCGTTGGCGTCATTGCATTAAGCAGTGAGTGCACAGTTTTGACACAGGATTCAGAAGTCGAATTGACGGAAAACAAAGTAATGATGCTGATTATAGTCCAGAAACTAACATTTAATGCTTAATTCTCCTTGTTACGTAAAACTGATTTTTGCGCAATAATTATGGGATAAAGTTGAGCATGAAAACATTCAATTACGTAAGAAAAAATCTAAAAATATAATATTTTGATAATCTGCTTTTATTTTTGGGAACTAATACAAGTGAGCTAAACTCGTGATTATAAAGAAGACGAAGAAGAAAAATAAGTGATAGAAGAAATTGTAGTAGCAGTAGCAGCAGTAATAGCAAAAGTAGTTATAGTATTGATGGGATGTAACTACTGACCTCTCGGAGCCAATCAGGTTCCTGAGTCAAAGCGAATTACCTCCATCATGAAGACTTCGTGTCCAGCATCACTTCATCAGGAAATTTCCCCAGATAGGTAATTGAGATGTAGAAGACATGAAGAGGCCTAATGCATTCAGGAACAATTACGCTGTGTAATTACTGTCACTCCAGTTGACGAGGCCTCAGCTCATAGACATTCATACGCTTGTAGTGAATCAGTCGTAGACATTCCGTGGATCTTATTTATATTTATTTTTCCTCATGTTTATGAATGATTGCCTGAATCTTCTTGCGTTGCTGTCATTATAGAAATCTTGGAACATGGAACAGGGTTAGATGTCCAAGGCTTGTAAATAATTAGATAGAAACAGTCGGAAGGCAGCTAATGACCGTAGAGGAATTGTGGTGACGTGATAGCTTCATGAGGTTAAATTAAATAAGTTAAAAGATATCTTTCATAAACGTACATGGTCATTAAATAATAAGATATCAGTTATTAAGGTAAAAATTCATCTTATTCTCTGCTGTGTTTTTACTGAGAAATCCCATTGCCTCTGACTCTCTTGATCTGCCTCTCTTTGGTGGGTTCTCCTCTTCCGAATTTAGGAAAGGAAAATTTCACTGAAGCATTGGCAGTCCTGAAGTTCTTTATTCTCTGAAAAATTGGTCATAGAATAAATATATACTTCAATACTTTTATATTCTCTCTCTCTCTCTCTCTCTCTCTCTCTCTCTCTCTCTCTCTCTCTCTCTCTCTCTCTCTCAAGGCCTGTTAGAAAAAAGTTAAGTATACCTTAGTTTTACCAGACCACTGAGCTGATTAACAGCTCTCCTAGGGCTGGCCCGAAGGATTAGACTTATTTTAGGTGGCTAAGAACCAATTGGTTACCTAGCAACGGGACCTACAGCTTATTGTGGAATCCGAACCACATTATAATCTTGCAACTGGAAGACCACCGACCCCTTTGGCCTGGGTCGTAGTCTTGCACAACTTCCTAAAAGAACTGGCAAGTGATCCTGACTCTGCTTCTGTCGTCTTTCTCACGATTTTTCAAGTCCAGAACTTTCACTTTCTCTTGGAATCTCATCGACTCAGTCTGGCCAAAAGAAAGGGGACCTTGCTAGTCTTTAAGGCTACCGATCGATCAGCGTCCTTATAGTTCTCTATACAGCATATAACGTTGTATGAGACTAAGCCACGGTTCGGTGGTGGCCTCAGCCACGGCCCATAAAACTCTTACCGTGGCCCATGAAACTCACCCACGGTCCGGTGGTGGCCCTTGTTGTTGGTACCTATAGCGGTGCCAGAAGTACTATTATGGCTAGTTTTAACCTTAAATAAAATAAAAACTACTGAGTCTAGAGGGCTGCAGTTTGGTATGTTTGATGATTGGAGGGTGGACGATCAACATTCCAATTTGCAGCCCTCTAGCCTCCTCAGCAGTTTATAACATCTGAGGGCGGACGGGCAGACAAAGCCGGCAAAATAGTTTTCTTTTACAGGAAACTAAAAGTGCTTTGGGAAATTGTTAAAAGAATGTGAAGCCTTATCGCATGAAAATTGTTTTTGAACGGTATACATACACATAATGAAATTGTGTGCAATTTGGCTAATCCAGCTGGCTATGTTGAACAGAAATATGATGATGACTCCCTTTTACGTTAGAATGCTAACGTTTTGAAAAAAACAGATATAATCTTGTAACCAAATTGCCAGATGATGGTTTTCATAAAGCAATTATTTATTCACTTTATCTGTCTTTCATGTTTGTATGTGCATTAAACATGATAAGTTCATTATTACACTGGGGATATATAGTCATGAACATAAAAGTAGATTGGGGGGGGCGTTATTCAAAAGACCCTAATGAGATCCGATGGAAGAACAAAGTCTCCTTTGTTTGAGAATTACTTAGATTTATTTCATCATTTTAGTTGTTCCCGAACGGGGAATGTTGATAATCTCTTATAGCTAGAGAATTCACATGTAAATTACAGTTTTAATAATTTTTCTGATGTACAGAATCAGAAAAATCTGAATTTGAAACATATTATGTCAAAAATTTAGTTCATTAAAATAATTTTTGGTTTTTGCAATCTCTTCATTACCTTGTGTGCGGCCAAATTCTTATCAGATTCAGTCAGGAAGAATAACCTTCATTAGGTTAATTGACAGAGATTATACATTTGATGGAAGGTCTCTTTACGAGGTGGATGATTGCATTTTTTCTGTCATTTTTGGTTGTGATGGAAAGAGGAATAATGAATTAAATAGTGAATGAATGTTTCTTAAATAGTGAATGAATGAATGAATGTACCTTAAGTAGTGAATGAATGAATGAATGCGCTTCCCTTAAATAATGAATGAGTGAATGAATAGGAATCTTCATAATGAAATAAGACCCATATTCACACTGAATGAGCCCACAGTATTTGTAAATTAATCAGACAAGCAATTAACACATCAGACTTCCATCTACAGATACCAACATGCAAGTGGACATTACTCTAAACTTAAGAACAGCACACAACACATTAGTAAGGTTGCCTAATAGTTGCTAGTTGTTCTTGGTCATAGTCTTAGTCAGACAAATTTCAGTGACTTTTGATTATTTTTTCTGTATTGTTTTACTGAGGTATGATTCCACACTGGATGAATTTTACTTGGTATGAAAGTGTTGTATGTATATATATGTATATATATATACATATATATATATATATATATATATATATATATATATATATATATATATATATATCTTCTTCTTTTAACGTGCTTTATTCCCATTTTTGTATGGGGTAAGCACGATGCCTTCTTTTGAAGGACTTTTGATTTGGCTCTGGGGTAGACCGCAGTCTCGATCGGCTGCCCTGCCTGACATCGCTTAGACCCCGGTAGCGTATGGTACATGTATCATACCAGACCCAACGCCCTTTCTCCCAGCAGCGAGAGGTTGTTGCGCGGGTAGGTCGAGAGTTCGAGATGTTTATGTTTTTTAGATGTTGTAGTGACTTTGTTTTGTGTGTGTATTTAGTCTGTTACACCCATTTGGTTTTTAAGCAAACCTATCCATTGCTTACATACATAATCCCGGGGTGTCTACACGGATAGCAAAGTGTCCGCCTCTTGAGCATGCTGGTATGCATATGATTGATGTTTTAACTCCCTTTACGAATAAGAAAAATAATAATATTAGATATAGCTACTCAATCCATGAACAAGTCGAAATATATGAAAAAAAAAACGTCACAATAAACATAGACGATAAAATCCGTATAGGTAAGGTGAATTGCAATGAACCTCACTAATTGATACCAGACAGAAACCTTCCGCGAACAGCGACTGAATAACGATTACCCGACAGACCCAACGGCAGGAGAGTTGTCGGGCGAGAAAGGAACGTTCTTTGTCCACAGCTTCTCCTTGCATGCAGAGCAGAGAACACCTTTAAATAGATTCAGAGGAGTTGCATGAATGGAGGGGCACGTGCCTCAACAGAATTTCATCCCCGGCTGCCTAAATTGACGTTGCCAAAAGGAAAGGATGCAAAAGGGGGGTCGTGCCTAAACTAAACTGGCCGTAAGAGGAGGCGAGTTGGGACTCGGATGGAACTTGTATGAAACTCCAACCGCCTCTCCCCATCCCCCACCCCAAAAAAAAATAAATGAAAAGGAGGCACGTACTTTAAGTGAAGTCCATGAAAGAGGATGGGGTGCATACCTGAATATGACTCCCTCTCAAAGGCTTTTTATCCCGAGATAAAAAGGAAGATTCTGAAAAGAAGGTCGCTCGCTCAGTAGTCCTCGTCATTGAGGGGCTGGAATGGCCACGTCATTCCATTTCTCCTGACTGGAATGGCCTCGCCGAGTTGCCAAGAAGCTTTGTACTTTTTCAACGATGACATGATGTGACTCAACCAAGGTAGATTGATATTGTCGTCAGTGTTTGGTCGAATAGTTGGAAATAGGTTTGCTTCAAGATCTCAAAGAATAGATGCTTATCGTTGGTCCTTACTCTGTCCTGTAATATATCCTCCTTTTTGAATGAATTTTCATTTATACATATATATATATATATATATATATGTGTGTGTGTGTGTGTGTGTGTATATATATACATACATATATATATATATATATATATATATATATATATATATATATATATATGTATATATATATATACTGTATATATATATATATATAATATATATATATATATATATATATATATATATATATATATATATATATATATATATATATATATATATGTGTGTGTGTGTGTGTGTGTGTGTGTGTGTGTGTGTGTGTGTGTGTGTGTAATGTATATATATATATATATATATATATATATATATATATATATATATATATATAATGAATGAATTTTCATCACATCACCGTGATTTATATACAAGCATTAACCTACAAATGTTTAATATCCAATTCGCATCATCTCGGAAATGATATATTTATATATATGTGAAACGAAGGGGAATTATATTTGATAAGAAGTTCGTCGTCCCAAGGACTCGAACCACGGAACACGAGAACTCACGACGTACTTTAATGAAATATTAATTAAGGTAAGCCATGAACAACACTCACCGTGCACAGCCGTAAAACCCCATCAAACACATGAAGAGATAAAATCTCACATAAGAATGATGGAAGGTCGCCAATTGAAAGTTCTGAGCAATACAAGATTCTACTTTATTGCACACAGATTATGGCATTTCAAATAACAGAATACTAATTCAACCTTCAGTAAAGAAAATTAATGATAAAATTTACAGAACAGCGGAGAGTCAGTGGCTCGGGTAATACAAATTTTGGTTCCTGTCGGAATTTACTATATTTCCATAATTCTTGCAATACTGCAACGTTGATAAATCTGTCGCAGTTGGACAGAATTCTCCAGGCAAGATGGATGTCCAGGGAACGACGGTGAACGATATAACGCGTGTGTGGAAATAGAACAATCCCAGATAAAGCTTCGTGGAAAGGTGGTTTCTCTCAATAGCAATTATAAGCACGTGGGAGGAGTAACTTAGGTTTCACTACGAGCAAGGGACGATTAATTCGCGAAATTAATTTACACTGGAACACTGGTAACGGGATGTCAAAGAGTATTTACTGGGGAGAGAAATTATGAAATGAAATGAGAGATTCAGGATAAGGAACAGAACTGGTAACACTCGAATACCAATAGACGTACCATGGGTTGCACCTTGCACTAATGGCTGGATGATCTGCAGTTTCTTCCTTTTAGAACTCACGTAGCCGCTTGTAGCCCATGGGTTCCAGTTCACAGGAAGAGTGCTGTGCACATGACAAGGCTAAAGAATTACAGCAAGGTTGCTCTTACTGACTAAAAGGCAGACTGAGTAAGGCTGAGAGTTAGCAGCCTGCCTCACATACCTACATCACTGTTGGACTGGCCTGAGGACAGACGCTATCTTCTTCAAAATCTGTAAAGAACATTCGAGAACCAGTACAAGGCTCATACAGTAGGAGGTAGATGAAAAAGGGATTAAAATCTGGGCCATTCGGTTTCCCTGGCGTTAAGGGCTCCCTAGTGAATAGTTTAATTCCTACCTGGACCCAATGTGAATGACACACCGTAAAAGTACCTTTCCACACTTCTGTGTGTAGGTCCTGGGTGGCCATCCCTTAAAACACAGGACTCTTAACCTTTAGCAAAGAGTTGATGGCTGCAGAAATCAGTAAGAATATATATGTATATATATTATATATAAATGTATACAAATATATATATTTATATATATTAAATATGTATATAAATATTACACATATATACATATATATATATATATATATATATATATATATATATATATATATATATATATATATATATTAAAAACAAAGATAAACTAAAAAAATAATGAATGAAAAGGTAAAGATGTAAATAAAATATTAAAAGTACTATGAGAATTGTTTTAGGGTAGTACAGTATTTGAATCAACACGTTATTCACTGCATCTGACTAATTCTTATTACTTAATGATAGTGGAAACTTTTGCGAGACATTAACTTTTACAAGTCTTACTATAAAAATGTCCTTGATCTTCATAGACCCACAGAGATATTCCTGAAATGGACCTTTTCAAGAATATCTTCAATGGCCTTGATTTTGTCGTATGTCCTTGAAACTTTATTTTGTTCTAAAAAAATATTTGGGTATCGTTACAATGCGTAAAATTAGATCAACCAAGGAAGATTCAAATGTGTTTTTTGAAAAATGTTCTGTGGTATTCCCTGACACCTAAGGACATTCCATTCTGTCAAAGATTGCTTGTAAGGTTTTGTGTATTTGCCTGCCTCCATATTTTTATCATTATCTTTTTTTCTTTTGGTCTATCACAGTCATCCTATTCGACTGTGTGGTTTTTATAGTGTGGGGTTCCAGGTTGCATCCTGCCTCCTTAGGAGTCCATTACTTTTCTCACAATGTGCGCTGTTTCTAGTAGTACACTTTCCTGCATGAGTCCTGGGGCTACTTCGGCATCTAGTTTTGCCAGATTCCTTTTCAGGGATCTTGGGATCGTGCCCAGTGCTCCTAAGATTTTGGGAACAATTTCCACTGGCATATTCCATATCCCTCTTATTTCGATTTTCAGGTCTTGATACCTATCATTTTTTTCTCTTTCTCATCTGCGCTGGTGTCCCATGGTATTGCGACATCAATGAGTGATACTTTCTTCTTGGTTTTGCAAATCAACGTCACGTCTGGTCTGTTGGCACTTATCACCCTATCTGTTCTGATACCATAGTCCCAGAGGATCTTTGCTTGATCGTTTTCTATCATTCCTTCAGGTTGGTGTTCGTACCACTTATTACTGCAAGCTAGCTGGTGTATCGTGCACAGGCTCCATTGGAGGGCTTTTGCCACTGAATCATGCCTCTTTTTGTACTGGTTGTGCGCAAGCGCTGGACATTAGCTTGCTATGTGGTTTATGGTCTCTTCTTTCATATTGCACTTCCTGCATGTGGGTGAGATGTTATTTCCATCTGTTGTTCATTGAACATACCTGATTCTTAGGGCCTGATCTTGTGCCACTGTTAGCATTCCTTCTGTTACCTTCTTGAGTTCTCCCCTCTGTAGCCATTGCCATGTTTCATGTATTGTCCGTGCATTGGTTTGTTGTGCCATTCCTCTGTTCTGTTTTTCATTCTCCTGTCTCTGAATATTTCTGGGTCTTCGTCTACTTTTATCAGTCCTTCTTCCCATGCACTCCTTAGCCACTCGTCTTCACTGGTTTTCAGATATTGCCCCAGTGCTCTGCTCTCGATGTTGACGCAGTCCTCTATGCTTAGTAGCCCTCTCCCCCCTTCCTTTCGAATTATGTACAGTATAGCCTGTCTGTATTTGCTCTTGGGTGTAGTGCTTTGTGTATTGTCATGTGTTTCCTAGTTTTCTGGTCTATGGTGCGGAGTTCAGCCTTCGTCCACTCCACTACTCCTGCGCTGTATCTGATTACTGGTACTGCCCATGTGTTTATGGCTTACGTCATGTTTCCGGCGTTGAGTTTTGACTTGAGTATCGCCCTAAGTCTCTGCATATATTCTTTCCTGATCGTGTCCTTCATCTCTTGGCGTTTTATTATTATTATTATTATTATTATTATTATTATTATTATTATTATTATTATTATTATTATTATTATTATTAATCAACAGATTTTTATTTCAGATTTTTGTTTTCTCATGCATTAAACTTTAGTAGAAAAATGTTAGAGAAAGGAATGCTTAATTTTACAAGATAAAATTAGATAATGTCTATTCAAACTATTGAGAATTCATAGGTTTTACTTGCTCAGTTTTAACCAGTATATTAGATCTATTCACGACGAATGAAATGCAAGGAAACTGAAAATGATTTAAATTCCAGTGCAAAAGTTATTTAGGTTCATAAATACAATGTCATCAGACCTCATACGTAATGAAAATAGAGGGGAATTTAAATTATTTAAAGCCAGAGAAATCTAATTACTTCCGGCTTAATTAATTACCTGGAAAGCATATTTTGTTTCTGGACTCGGATGCTCGACCCAAAGGAATGTGGAAACGTTCTCCCAAACACTACATCTTGTACATACACAGAAAGCGCATCAGCGTCGTGTTGAAACACAACATAAGCTCACATGCCAATAAAACTGCTTCAATTACGCATCTTTTTCCAGTTCTCTCTCTCTCTCTCTCTCTCTCTCTCTCTCTCTCTCTCTCTCTCTCTCTCTCTCTCTCTCTCTCTCTCTCTCTCTCTCCATATAATCAACCCACCTCTGAGCTCAGTAATGATACGACATTTCAAATATTTCGCGAAGTCAGAGAAGTTTTCTAGAAAATAAAAATTTCAGTAGTAAAAAGGGATCCAATTGATTCCTCGAAAAGAAGGTACCAGCAGTGAGATGCTCTTTGTAAACAAGTGACCTTTAGTAAATCACTGGTTTCGTCTTCACAGTTATCCATATCGGTAATTTAAATAATTTTTTCTGTTATTCGTATAGCATTTTTTTTATACAAATCGTAATTTTTCAGTGGAAAGAAAGCATTTTTATTTAATCTATTTTCACTAGCAATTCCTGGTAGTCTGTGCAAAAGGGTCTTCATTTTTTCTTAACTTTTCTCCTGCAAAGTTCGGGATTAACTACTTTTTCCTTTGACTCCTGAGAGACGCGAAAAAGACTTTTCCAAACTCTTAGAAAAGTTTTAATGAACTAAAGGCCAAATCTTACTTGTGAGACAACAGATGTCGGGCTTTTTGTCTCTTGCAGAATTTCATCCGAAATTCATGAATAGTAGCTTGGTGTCGGGAGATCCTCAACGTCCAGTTCATTTGCATGTATTGAGGAAGAATATCCCCATTCCACGATCTCAAATACGACTTCTAAGATCTGAAGGCGATAGATAGATTGATAGATAAATAGTCAGATTGACTGATGGTCCGAGAAGAACAAAGGCAGGTACATAATGTATAAATGTGCACGTTGTGATTTGAAGTGAAAAACTCACGAGCACATAATATATTCATCATTGTTGACAAGACACCAGCGCCATCTAGCTCGTTGTTGACAAGACACCAGCGCCATCTAGATCATTGTTGACAAGACACCAGCGCCATCTAGCTCGTTGTTGACAAGACACCAGCGCCATCTAGATCATTGTTGACAAGACACCAGCGCCATCTAGCTCGTTGTTGACAAGACACCAGCGCCATCTAGATCATTGTTGACAAGACACCAGCGCCATCTAGCTCGTTGTTGACAAGACACCAGCGCCATCTAGATCATTGTTGACAAGACACCAGCGCCATCTAGATCATTGTTGACAAGACACCAGCGCCATCTAGATCATTGTTGACAAGACACCAGCGCCATCTAGATCATTGTTGACAAGACACCAGCGCCATCTAGATCATTGTTGACAAGACACCAGCGCCATCTAGATCATTGTTGACAAGACAACCAGCGCCATCTAGATCATTGTTGACAAGACACCAGCGCCATCTAGATCATTGTTGACAAGACACCAGTGCCATCTAGATCATTGTTGACAAGACACCAGTGCCATCTAGATCATTGTTGACAAGACACCAGTGCCATCTAGATCATTGTTGACAAGACACCAGCGCCATCTAGATCATTGTTGACAAGACAACCAGCGCCATCTAGATCATTGTTGACAAGACACCAGCGCCATCTAGATCATTGTTGACAAGACACCAGCGCCATCTAGATCATTGTTGACAAGACACCAGCGCCATCTAGATCATTGTTGACAAGACACCAGCGCCATCTAGATCATTGTTGACAAGACACCAGTGCCATCTAGATCATTGTTGACAAGACACCAGTGCCATCTAGATCATTGTTGACAAGACACCAGTGCCATCTAGATCATTGTTGACAAGACACCAGCGCCATCTAGATCATTGTTGACAAGACACCAGTGCCATCTAGATCATTGTTGACAAGACACCAGCGCCATCTAGATCATTGTTGACAAGACACCAGCGCCATCTAGATCATTGTTGACAAGACACCAGCGCCATCTAGATCATTGTTGACAAGACACCAGTGCCATCTAGATCATTGTTGACAAGACACCAGTGCCATCTAGATCATTGTTGACAAGACACCAGCGCCATCTAGATCATTGTTGACAAGACAACCAGCGCCATCTAGATCATTGTTGACAAGACAACCAGCGCCATCTAGATCATTGTTGACAAGACAACCAGCGCCATCTAGATCATTGTTGACAAGACACCAGCGGCATCTAGATCATTGTTGACAAGACACCAGCGCCATCTAGATCATTGTTGACAAGACACCAGCGCCATCTAGATCATTGTTGACAAGACACCAGTGCCATCTAGATCATTGTTGACAAGACACCAGCGCCATCTAGATCATTGTTGACAAGACAACCAGCGCCATCTAGATCATTGTTGACAAGACACCAGCGCCATCTAGATCATTGTTGACAAGACACCAGCGCCATCTAGATCATTGTTGACAAGACACCAGCGCCATCTAGATCATTGTTGACAAGACACCAGCGCCATCTAGATCATTGTTGACAAGACACCAGTGCCATCTAGATCATTGTTGACAAGACACCAGTGCCATCTAGATCATTGTTGACAAGACACCAGTGCCATCTAGATCATTGTTGACAAGACACCAGCACCATCTAGATCATTGTTGACAAGACACCAGTGCCATGTAGATCATTGTTGACAAGACACCAGCGCCATCTAGATCATTGTTGACAAGACACCAGCGCCATCTAGATCATTGTTGACAAGACACCAGCGCCATCTAGATCATTGTTGACAAGACACCAGCGCCATCTAGATCATTGTTGACAAGACACCAGCGCCATCTAGATCATTGTTGACAAGACACCAGTGCCATCTAGATCATTGTTGACAAGACACCAGTGCCATCTAGATCATTGTTGACAAGACACCAGTGCCATCTAGATCATTGTTGACAAGACACCAGTGCCATCTAGATCATTGTTGACAAGACACCAGCGCCATCTAGATCATTGTTGACAAGACAACCAGCGCCATCTAGATCATTGTTGACAAGACACCAGCGCCATCTAGATCATTGTTGACAAGACACCAGCGCCATCTAGATCATTGTTGACAAGACACCAGCGCCATCTAGATCATTGTTGACAAGACACCAGCGCCATCTAGATCATTGTTGACAAGACACCAGCGCCATCTAGATCATTGTTGACAAGACACCAGTGCCATCTAGATCATTGTTGACAAGACACCAGTGCCATCTAGATCATTGTTGACAAGACACCAGTGCCATCTAGATCATTGTTGACAAGACACCAGTGCCATCTAGATCATTGTTGACAAGACACCAGTGCCATCTAGATCATTGTTGACAAGACACCAGCGCCATCTAGATCATTGTTGACAAGACAACCAGCGCCATCTAGATCATTGTTGACAAGACACCAGCGCCATCTAGATCATTGTTGACAAGACACCAGCGCCATCTAGATCATTGTTGACAAGACACCAGCGCCATCTAGATCATTGTTGAGAAGACACCAGCGCCATCTATGAGTTGGTTATAGAACTAAACACTTTAGCCCAGAGAAGAATGGAAGTGTCTATGAGTTTCAAGATTTGTTCTTCCATCTCGGTCAGCCGAGCGTCCATAGTTACAGTCTCTGTCATTTTCGAAATATTACAACGTCTGACTCCAAGAGTCACAGTCACCGTTTTTAAGAAAATGATTTCTCGGTCCCTGTTCGTGGCTCATTGATGTTGTAACATGGAATTGTCTCGTATTATGACAATATTTTTATATAAGGAGCCACCAACCCGATTTAGTCACTGGTAAATACCAAATCTTTTATACGAAAGTAAATATATTTACAAATTTATATTCATGATATTACAAAGTTCCATAAGAGGGCCAATGATCATGGGCACTGAAACTGAATCTGTTTGTCTACTTCACTGATATTTTTTCATCAGATTGGCATCAATGTCTGGTGAGTCGATTGTATGGTGCTCTCTCTCTCTCTCTCTCTCTCTCTCTCTCTCTCTCTCTCTCTCTCTCTCTCTCTCTCTCTCTCTCTCTCTCTCTCTCTCTCATTACACACATAAATATATATATATATATATATATATATATATATATATATATATATATATATATATATATATATATATATATATATATGTATATATATATATATATATATATATATAGATAGATAGATAGCAGATAGGTTGATAGATATATATGTATTTATATGTGTATATATATATATATATATATATATATATATATATATATATATATATATATATATATATATATATATATATATATATATAGTGTGTGTGTGTGCGCGCGCGTATATACTTATGTTTATGTATGCAAATGTGGATGAGCTAAAAGAGCACCACATTTTTGGAAAAGTAACAGTTTTATTCAATGACTCTCATGTATGAGCGTTTGACATAATCCACAGTAATTAATTATCCTTTAATGGAATCTTAAAAATGTATCTATATGTACTGCGTTTGAGAGAGAGAGAGAGAGAGAGTATGTGCTGCGTTTGAGAGAGAGAGAGAGAGAGAGAGAGAGAGAGAGAGAGAGAGAGAGAGAGAGAGAGAGAGAGAGAGAGAGAGAGAATTATTGTAATAAAATTTATGAAAAAAATTCAGTCAAGAAATATCACAAACCAAATAGCTTTTATAAAACGACTCAGTCGTTATCAGCCGCCAAATATGCTTCCAGTGCTTGAACGCAGTTTCCAAAGCAAAGCTGCCATTGCCTTCAGAGAACCACATTCAACAGAATTCCAGTGAAGGCAGAATGTAAACATCAGCCGCCAATTATCTGTGAAGGACTTTGAAGCGGCGTTTCTCTTCCACCGACGCCCTTCACAGAGAACCAGAGGAATGGGCGACTTGATTCAGCAACAGGGAGGACGCAAAGTGAGAGAGAGAGAGAGAGAGAGAGAGAGAGAGAGAGAGAGAGAGAGAGAGAGAGAGAGAGAGAGAGAGAGAGAGGGAGGGGGGGGGGGGGGGAGTTGTCACTGCATGGTAGGGAAATACTAAACATTGCATTTGAATAGTTGGAAAGGGACCATGGTTGAACCTATTAATCCATAGCTTTAATGGTTCCTCTCTCTCTCTCTCTCTCTCTCTCTCTCTCTCTCTCTCTCTCTCTCTCTCTCTCTCTCTCTCTCTCTCTCTCTCTCTCTCTCTCTCTCTGTATTTTGATTGACAGATTCAACTACCGTCTTGTTTTCTATTTGATTGTCATTATCACCAGCGTTTTCAACTGAGTCTTCAGACTAAATTTACCTGTGTCTGTTTCAGATGTCTAAGATTTAACAGTGAATTTTTCTTCGCGGACATTTCATAGTTCTGGGATATCTGTGTCCTGGTCAATGCGTCCCACTGTATCTATATTTCATATTAGATGTATTTTTTTTTTTCTTTTGTCCTGAACATTTATATATCGTATACTGTGTGCATATTTGAAAATTATTAATAAAAAAATTATTAAAAAAAGGATTGTAGCATGCTTATTGTTAACAATAAATATATTTTTATAAATCCGAACTTAAAAGTATGCATGTCGTGGGCAACCCCTCCTAAGAAACTTAGTATGTCCTCAGGGTTGCAACATCCTGTGAATGACAGAAGGGGCTTATTAACGTCTGTTTCACGGCTGGATAATGATCTCGCTGTGGCAGTCAGTTTTCTTTGTGGCTGAAGCTTTCCTTTGGTTTTCTGCAAAAGGAAACTACTGAGATGGCTTTGTCTGTCCGCCCTCAGATCTTAAAAACTACTGAGGCTAGAGGGCTGCAAATTGGTATGTTGATCATCCACCCTTCAATCATCAAACATACCAAATTGCAACCTTCTAGCATAAGCAGTTTTTATTTTTCTGAAGGTTAAAGTCAGCTATTATCGTGCTTCTGGCAACGATATAGGATCGGCCACATCTTGGCCGTGGTTAAAGTTTCACGGGCCGCGGCTTATGCAGCATTATCCCGAGACCAGCCAAAGATAGATCTATTTTCGGTGGCCTTGATTATACGCTGTAGCCGGCTTTACGAAAAACTCGATTGCGCTGAAAAAACTTCGGCACATTTTTTTACTGTTCTTGTAGCCTCTAGGCATCAATCAGTTTCCTAACAGAGGGTGTGGACAGTTGAAATTTGGATAGTCTTATGATATCCCTCTATACTATTACTAGCTCTAGCCAGCCCTAGGAGAGTTGTTAACCAGCTCAGTGGTCTGGTTAAACTAAGATATACTTAACTTTAGCTCTAGGCATGTCGTCTACTGCTCCGATCACGAACATTCCAAGACGCAGTGGAGAATTTTGGTTGCTGCGATCCTGTTCCCACTTCTGCCTCGTGCTCGCTGATATGTGTAACTTCAGAGTATGCCATGACTTCGGAAGCAAGTCGCGATCTATGCCTGCTACTTCATAACTTACCGGAAGTGAAGCGAACGGAGAGAAATATATCATTTTCGAACTGAATGTTTTATCTTAGTTTTTCCTTCGTCGTAAACCGAGGTCACAGACCTCTCTTAAATATGGATTTTCTCCCCAAAAGTGAAACAGAGGACATTCTGTTCCCGAAAAATCATCATGGCTGGACGACATTTTTCCATTGAGTCCCGTTGGTTCTCGTACTTAGTGGATTTGCATGGGTATGTGTAGGACACAAAAATAAACAAACAAACAAAAAATACATTTAGTATGAAATATATAGTGGAACGCAAATGACCGTACACAAATGCCCAGGGACGCCAGTGACCGGGACACAGCTGTCCAGCATGCAATCGACAGCATTTCATATGTGCAATATTGATATTTATTTGTTGTTTATTGCCTTTACATAATTGGGTTTACAGGGTACGAAACATTCGTGTTGCTTTGATAAGAGCATTTCATCTCACATTTACTTCTATCATGACTGTGTGTCTGTCATTTACCGGTCAGCTTTCTCCTTTTTACAAACATCCTGATTACAAGTTTTTAAATATAAAGGTGTAAATACATATGTATGTATATATACATGTGTATACATATTGTGTGTTTTATATATATATATATATATATATATATATACACATACATACATACATACATACATACATACATACATACATACATACATACATACATACATACATACATACATTATCAAGAGGAAACTTCATGAAATAAAGTATAAAGCCATAAACCAGCAGAACATGGTTAAATGATGTAACTGGTAGTTTGAAGAACAATAGTTGTTACTATACATCCCCTAAGAAAACTTCAGAAGCAAAATACTGTTGGAAAACACTCAAGAACTAAGCGGACTTTGTACAGCCTTCCTATTTCCTTCACAAAATAACCAGTTGGTACCTTCAGATTCGTTTTTCAGGTCACGTGACGTCACACGGACTTTACGAATGAGTTTTAAAAAGCGCACACACACACACACACACACACACACACACACACACACACACACACACACACACACACACACATATATATATATATATATATATATATATATATATATGTATGTATGTATGTATGTATATATATATTTTAGATTTTCACGTTTTTCAAATGTCTTGTATGCTGTGTAATTATTGTTATGGAAGTGTCTGGTAACTTCACCACAGTGTTAAGGTACAGACACTCAGCGTCACGCCTCAGTGTATACTTACCGCGTAAGCGTGAGTTATGTACGGCATACTCCCTGTCTCTCTCCTAATCTCAATTTTGAGAACTACACTGATCTGAGATGACAGTGATAATGAAGTATATCCAAGTGACAGTGATGTTCAAGTATATCCCGTGATGGTAATATCCAAATGACAGTGTTGGTGAGCATATCCAAATGACAGTAATAGTGAAGTATATCCAAATGACAGTGATATTCAAGTATATCCAGATGACAGTAATGGTGAGGTATATCCAAATGACAGTGATATTCAAGTATATCCAGATGACAGTAATGGTGAGGTATATCAAAATGACAGTGATATTCAGGTATATCCGGTGATGGTGAGATTATATCCAGATGACAGTGCTAGTGAGTATAACCAGATAACATTAATAGTGAAGTATATCCAAATGACAGTGATACTCAAGTATATCCAGTGATGTTGAGGTATATCCAAATGACATTGTAGTCAAGTATATCCAGTGATGGTGAAGTATATTCAGATTACAGTGACTGTTAGTGAGTATATCCAAATGACAGTGTAGTCAAGTATATCCAGATGACAGTGATAAAGAAGTGATAAAGAGGAGGAAAGTGAAGACAGTTTGGAAAATACGGCAGAAGTCGAAGGTTTCCAACACCTTGCGGGGAGCCGCTGTACCGCATGGCCTTCTCCTGAGCCTTTTCAGTTTTACTTCCCAAGGATGACCCTTTGAAGGTCTTCAGCCGAAATGTTGACCCCACATATATCAACGGATCACAGAGTCTAAAATTTTTACTAATTATTAAACTGAGACTAATGGATAAATCTGACGCGATGATTCCAACCTTTGAATGTCATTGACAAGAGCTTTGAATGTTGCAAGTTGTTCTTCCCCCTAATTGACATTGGAAAGGTGAATCAACGCAAACCCTCGCACACTTCTAGGTAACTGTTAGAGAGTTAGCAGTAAACCTTGTAAAAGAAGTGTTAAGTATTGGAATAAGTATTAATTCAACTGTGATTTTGTGAGTAACTAATGTACGCTGAAAAAATGATGTTAATGAGTATAGTAAAAATAATGACATGGCGCGTGTTTTTGAGAATTATATAGTGCAAGTGTCATAAGAACACGTTATTTTAGTGAAATTGTGACTACAACAGAAAGTAAAACAAAAATAAACCAAAGACGAATCCCAGCTACAAAAACATCATCAAGTAAAGAATTCAGATACCGAGTGCGGAACCTTCAAATGCGGTAAGCGAAGACTTGAAATGCCGTTTTCTTTTGTGGGCTGACTAAGCCTAAAAAATTTCACTTTAACTAACCAGGATGGTTCCTACTTCTAGTTAATTAACCAAAAGGAGTAAAAAAGACCAGGGCCCAGACTTCGGGTTTGATTATTCAAATTAATGAAATTATATCAGCCGATTATTTCACTTAACATATGGCAGGGATATTGTTGTAACATTAGATATGACAGTATCTTTTACTTTAGTACCAGTTCATGTTTCTCAGAGTTTTCTGCCTTGTCCTTAAGTCTTCTTAATATGCTTAGTATCGGGAAAACCAGTCTAGAATCTGTCCCAACATTTATCGGTGACTTTTGTTATTCATTCGCACTTTTTCTAAGTTCTTCGTTCATGTCTCGGCGTTCCTTGGCTCCTGATAGATATACTTTTATCCCGGTGCATTCATTGTTGGTAAGGATGATTAGCGTGTTTCTCACAGCTTTTGGTATTTTAACCTGGAAACATGGGTACTTGGACATTGCTGAAACTTGATTGGTTCTCTTGTTATAAGCTTCATTGATCAAGTGCGATTTTAGAATTCAAGCATAGCTGGAAAAATCGTCTTCAGTGTAGTCATGGTTCCCTTGATTCAGGCGTAACTCTCAGATATTGAAAATTCAACCAGATCTTTCTTTGGTGTCTTTTGAACGTTTCTGACGTTCCGTAAGGTAGCAAATTAATAGTCTTATAGATGCTGGACACCCCCTCTGTATCCTAAAGTGATGAGGACCACAGTGGGAAACTTGGTTCGGGGGTGTAGGTAAATAAAATAAGTGAAATCTCCCAATGATACTTCTGAACTTATGATTGCTCGTATGATTAAGGTAAGGTTTTTTAACATTGTCAAAGTGACGCCACAATCTATTCAGTTAAGAACCTGATGTCCTACATTATGTCAGTTGGCGGGGATCCATATGGGGGGTGAATACCCCCACCACCTGGTCAGGAAAACCCAGACATCTTAGGTTGATTAGGTTAAATCCTTCTTGACTCATTTTAATTTACAGTGCCCTAGGTTAGGTGAGGTTAGGTGTGAGGCCTGGAGAGGCCAAATCCCCTTCTGGCCAGGTGAGGACCTGGCTCCTCGGTTTAGGTTACGTTTATTGTAGGTTAGGTTAGGTTAATATACACACCTGTATTTCACTCATTTTGTATTTTTTCCATAAAAAAACCCAAGGTTCCCCCTGGTGTCCTGCGTAATTGTAGAACACGAGATTCCAGTGTTTCTAAAGCTACTAATTCAGTAAAACATTAGAAAATTATATTTTCAGCTCTGTATTAAGATTATGGTTAAAAGTAAAAATGTACCTTTTCAGTATTTTTTCCCATTTTACATAATGGTATAATTTTCAAATTTGAGAATTGTGAAATAATGTCATACACATACAAATATATATATATATTATATATATATATATATATATATATATATATATATATATATATATATATATATATATATACACATACACACACACATTATATATATATATATATATATATATATATATATATATATATATATATATATATATATATAGTATGTATATATATATATATATATATATATATATATATATATATATATATATATATATATATATATATATATATATATATATATATATATACTGGACTTATTACCAGGAAATTAACCAACATTCATAAAATAAAACCTAGTAAGAAAATAATGAATATTGATGTATATAGAAATAATATTTTGCCTACGAATAAGTTCCCGTTCGAAAATTGATTTCTATCAGAGGCCTATTTTAGTGATTTTCACTTACCAAACTCTCTTCAATGCTGAAGCCTTGCAATTTTTTCAAAAGCCATAACGAAAATTCCCTTAGGTCCTGTGCTTCCCCTGGGTGCTCAGGAATTGATTGATTGGTTTATATTCCGTGACCTTTACACTTATTTTCGGTCATTTATTTCAGATGGAAATCAGGGACACGAGGGTCAGCCTCCCAGCTATTCCCTGCTCATATTATTTGCTTCCATACTCCGGAATTTTCTTTTTCCTCTGTGTTCACTTGTAGGGTCTGAGATTAGCTTGAGCAGCGTTGTTCCCTTCGGTCGCCTCTTGAAAAGGATAATGTTTCACGTCATCTTTTCTCATCTGAATTTTTATTTATTTATTTATTTATTTATTTATTTATTTATTTATTTATTTATTTTTTGCCCAAGAATGTTTTCGGCATTACTTTCTAAAATAAACATTTTTCAAATAACAACAGGCTTTATGCTGGCACGGGCTCTTGCTCGTAAGAGCAACCAGTAAATTGATACATGAAAAATTGGTAACCCTTTACAAATGGATTTTATTTCAGTGGAAGGGAATATCTGCTTTGAAAACTAATCAGACTTTTTCGTGCTTTTTCTTACATGATTCGACCAATATCCTTGATAGTTATTTGCGACAAGTTGCTGTAAAACAATATTTGTGACTAACTTCAAATATATTGCGATGGGGATAGAGAATAATTTTTACACTTGTATTCAGGGGAAAGAAACACGAATGAATAAATTCTGCATAAATTTCATTTGTTAAATTAAATAAATGAATAAAAGACTAAGCGGAATCCCCAAAATTCCATGGAATTTATTTCAAAGTGAGACCGCCGGTATCACATGAGTGCTGGTTTCGTTTGGTTGGGCCGAATAGAAAAGTCCACACCAGCCTCTTAACCCCTTGAACACTACCAAAACTAATACCTACTTTTCTCCCGTAGGAGGGCAGTGCCGCCAGTGCACCTCATGCTTTGCACTGTAGGCATTACTCAAGGTTCTTTGCTGCCCTTCCTTCGGCCCCTACTGCAACGCCTTTACTCTACCTCCGTTCATATTCTCTGTCTTCCATCTTACTTTCCACCCTTTCCTAACAACTGCTTCATAGTGCAACTGCTTTGAGGTTTTCCTCCTGTTACTCCTTTCAGACCTGTTTACTGTCAATTTCGTTTCAGCGCTGTATAACCTCATAGGTACCAGCGCTTGGCCTTTGGCCTAAATTCTATGTTCAAGTCTACGTAGGTTCTACTGCCTGCATTTGTGTAAGAGAGTGTGTGCTTTCATGCGGCCTCCTTATCTAAACCATCAAGAGGAATATAAGAATTTCCACTATTAAGATTTCATTTCTTGTCAAATTAAACTTCTCACGTCTACTCCCTTGGAAATCTGTTATTCTCTTGGGCTGAGACGGCTCACCGACTGTTCTTTTCCGTCTACTGCCAGACTCTGAGAGTTGCCTTTCTATTTTTGTTCTTAGTGGCATGTATAACCTTCCTACTTCTTGCAGTCGTCAGGCCTGGGCTAGAAAAGACACCAAGTTCCCCATCCATTAGGTCTTTGCTCTTATGAAATCCCCTTTCAAATGGGCGTTTACGTTCATTTATCGAATTTCTGCTCAGAATCCACATGACTGACGGGCTGCTCGGTGAGCAAGAGCCCGTGCTGGCACCTAGCCCGACTAACCAAAAACAAAAGCAGCAACGTTGATTTTAATCTTATAGACATTTACGTACAATTACTTGAATTTTCTGCTTATCACCGTTGCGAAAATGATTATACCTTAAATCAATATTATTTTTGTTTCATTCTTTCCACTTTTGTCCCACCTGTTGATTGTTTCAAACTGCCAGCGATGTAGCATATAGATTCAGTATTGCATCGAATATTTATAGCAATGAAGGAAATCACCATCAGATAGAAAGCAATAAGCGAATGCTCTTCAATAAAATCTCTGTTGAAATTTGCATATCAGTGACAGCTTCAATTAATTTTGCAAGTCAGAACGGCTTTTATGTATCCTTTTCAATGCAGATCCCTTTATAGGTACATGTAGTGAGTAATTATAAGTAAACGTTATTATTATTATTATATTATTATTATTATTATTATTATTATTATTATTATTATTATTATTATTATTATTAATATTATTATTATTATTATTATTATTCAGTTTTCATCTAAAACCCGTCCCCCGCCCCTGTCCCCTACATTGACTGTCTCAAAACGAAAAGAAACTTCCCTATACTACTGTTATTTAGAAATCTATTCTGCCTTGTTGCATGTTGCATAAAATGTACCACAATGGAAAACATCCCCTGCGCTCGTCTTTACCTACTATCCGTTTTGCTTGCAACACTTGGCAGGCTGCTGCTGCTAATGCTGCAAACAGAGTGACGTTTTCCAGCATCTGGTTGAATATTACTCAGTTTGCTGGAGTTTTGTCTGGGCTACAACTAAAATTTGGAATGGTTTGCCTAGTGCACTTGTGGAATCTTTTGACTCCAAATACTGGACCTAGGAGCTCATTCATTCCTGCTCTCTGCTGACGACTCCTTAATTTCTGTACTATCGGTTTTGTATTCTGTCCCTCCACATTTATTTATTATCACCTTTTCCTTTAGTCTCTCTCTCTCTCTCTCTCTCTCTCTCTCTCTCCTCTCTCTCTCTCTCTCTCTCTCTCTCTCTCTCTCTCTCTCTCTCTCTCTCTGTGTGTGTGTGTGTGCAGGCTGATTCCCCTTTAGTTTGATTGTCTGTTGACTCTGCCCGAAAGAGTTTTCACCTGAAAATATAAAAAAAAAGAAAAAAGAAAAACGATGACGGTGAGTGATATAAGAGTGTCGTTCCCGCAGATTTTACGGCTCCCGGATTTTGTTGATCAAAAAAAAAATAAATAAATAAATAAAATAAAAATCCTCAAAATCTTGAAACAAATCATCGTCATATGACAGCCAATGAACTGATCAGTAATCCAGGAGCAGAACAGTCTGCTAACATTCTGGGTTTTCACTCATTTTTGTTATTACTAATATTTCAGGAATATAAAGTCCAAGTAAAGTAGCTCGAAAGGCTGCTAACTTGTAAAGAAAACTGTAAACATAAACGATAGGAAATAGATAGCAATAAACATTGAAAACATAATTGAGAAGGGACGCGTGGAAAAATATATTTATAAGAATGTTCATGCAAGAACTGAGCCTCTTACTAGTATTTTGGAGAGACAACAGTGATGCGTCTTGGAGTACCTCCCACAACACAGTCAGAGATGGGCAGTGGGTTAATGTGGCTTTTCTTAGCACCATTCACATCAGGGTGTGACGTCCCTGCCTACACGAGTTAGGGTAGAAGAGACTCTTTAGCCTTGGCAGTCAACTCTTTTAGGAGGAGGACACTCCGAAATCAAACCATTGGGTAGAAGGGACCCTTTAGCCTTGGTAGGCAAACCTTCTACAGAAGGTCTACTCTGAATACAAACCTTGTTCTCCAATCTTGGACTGTGCCATAGCCCATTGTACCGTGGCCCTCCATGGTCTTGGGTTTGAGTTCCCTTGCCTGAGGGTACAATCAGGGGTATATCTTCTCTTTCGTCCACTTTCCTGTTTTTTTCGAAAAGTGTGTAAGACAGGATGATGAGAAAGTTGCCTGGTGGATTATCAGGACAGTGCCTTCGTCTCCACCTAATCTTTCCATTCTGAGAGTTTTATTTCTAAATCCATCCTGACAGTCCTCCCCCAGTTGTTGTGGCACACCTGGCAGATTTCTTTTGCCTTACAAGGTGTGTTGGCCTCACTTTGTCAACCAGTTGCTTCCAGCACTTTTTTCGTTGACATGTGGTGACATTTATTTATACTCTCAACAGAAGGTTTGTAGATAATGTAAATACTGTTGTTGTTGATGGTATTGTTGTTTATTCTGTTGTTTTTTACAGTATTACTGTTATGAGTCTATTAGTTTTGATACTGATTTTATGTTGTTAATTTTTAATTCTTTCGGGAGACACTGAGCTGAACCCTGGGCCTGTTACCTACTACAGAAAGAAAAATTGCAAAGTACTCCACTCAGATATTCGAGGCTTCAGGTCAGATTTTCTTGATCTCCAGAGTTGTGCCTGTAACTACGATTTGATACATTTATCTGACAATCTTGTAAGTAGTAAAAAATCAAAGGTCGAGTTTTTAATCATGGGTTTTGAGGCCCCTCGATTTTAATTACCGTTGTAGCATCCCACATGTGCAAGGTATGGCTGTATACACTAAGTCCGGACGACCTATTTATCGTATGAAAAATTTGGAGTGCAGTTGCCATGAAGTCCTTTGCTTTAAAATTTTCTGTAAGTTCTACTGTGTTTACATATTTCCTGTTTACTGCAATCCAAATACCAACGATTTCTGTATATGACTGTCTTTTGGAAAGGATTAGTATGGCTCAGACACAGGATTTAAAATCTTCATTCATTATTTGAGGAGACTGTAAAGAAGGATTAGTATGGCTCAGTCACAGGATTCAAAAGCTTCATTCGTTATTTGTGGAGACTGTAATGCAAAGTACAGTGAGTGGGCTAAATTCAAATTCCACAGATAACAAGGCCGGTCTGCTCTTTAGGTCTGTGTAGCCTCTGATTTTGTCCAGCTAATTGAGGAACTCACGCACATTTCTGGTAGTAGATTAGATCTCATATTCACAGATGTTCCAGTTATTGTCAAGTCCAAGATCTGTGAATATATAGGCACTTCTGATCATTGTGCCATTGAGATAGACATATCTGTCAATCAGTATGTTCCTAATCCCACCATTGAAAAAAACGGTCTGGCTACGACTCACTTGGATCGCACTATTGAAGTTTGTCAGTCACTTAATATTTCAATAGCTATATTAGATCCTGATCCCAAACAGAAGCTAAATGAAATGCTGATGGGTATTTTAATAAGATATGTCCCTAGTAAGGTTATCAAATTTAGGACATATGACCAGCCATGTTTGATTATACAAGAGCTTACCATGACAAACTGATCAAATTCAGTGCATGGAGACAAAATCGTTCAAATGAAAATTACACCATTTTTGTTGAGTCTCACCATGCTGGGAATAAAACTTACCATACAGCTGAGAGAAATTACAATAATTCCTTGAAGAAAAAACTTGAAGGAATTAATCAGCCTTATCTGTGGTAGGCCAAATTGGCATCATCTATCTTTGGGTGAGGCTTGTCTTCCATTTCACCACTAACAGAAGATGGTAGATTGGTTACTGGCTCTAGAGGAAAGGCTGAACTTCTTGAGTTTTTGGAGCTAACCAATCAGCTGAGGTTGTCCCTCTCACTGATACTTGTCATTCTAAACCTATTCTTACAAAACTTGCATTTCGCTTCAGGGATGTTAAGTAAATTCTGGATAATCTTGATAGCTGGGGTGGAGAAGATCATGATGGTTTCTTCCCTTTGTTCTTTAAAAAAAGTTTCTAGTGCGTTGTCTCCCAAGATTAGTAGATTCTATAGATTTTTGTGTCAACATAGTATCTTTGTGGATGAGCGCAAGCTTAGTAATACAGTGCCTGTTCCCAAGAGTGGCATATCTGCTGACTCCAGTAACTACAGGCCAGTCTCTATTCTCCCTGTACTCTCCAAAGTTGCTGAAAAACTTATAAGCCACTATATAAGTATATGAAATCTAAAGGATTGTTAGCCGATAGTCATTATGCATACAGGTACCTGCGATGCTCTTTTAGGCTTGACATACCATTTGCAAAGGAACCTTGATAAGGGTTTTGAGTGCAGAATAATTCAAATAGATTTTAGTGCTGCTTTCGATTTATTAAATCACTAGACACTTACTTATGAACTTCAGAATCTTGGAGTGGGTGGATTAGTTTTAGGATTACTTCAAAATTTCCCTATAGGTAGGAAGCAGCAAGTCAAGTTGCTGTGGACAGGATCTTTGGTGAACCAAGACCTATTGTGTCTGGTGTTCCACAGGGCTCTGTTCTTGGTCCACTGTTATTTTTAGTGTATACAAGTGATTTGGTTGTTGGCCTGGAAAACAAGAATGTTCAGCATGCCGAGGGTGCAATACTTGAGTGTAGTAAAGTCCCCACTTATGAGAAATGAAGCTGCCCTCAGCTGTAATCAGGACATGGCCTGGATCAGGTAATGGTGCAATCAGTGAGGTATGAGGCTGAACTCTAGTAAAACGAAAACACTATTGATTAGCAGATCTCGTACAGATTTCCACCCAGCCCTCCCCTTCAGGTTGATGGAAATTTGCTGAATGGGTCAGAAGCTTTAACTATTCCAGCTGTAACTTTTGAGAAACGTCTACTGAAAGTTTCAGCAAATGCTGCTCGAAAGTCAGGTATTGTTCGTAAGGCCTCATATATTCATAACAGTGATAAAATCAATGCAACCTATTTTAGGTCATTTGTACTTCCTTTATAAGAATTCTGTTCTCCGGTGTGGATGTTTGCTTCTGCCAGAGATTTATCTCTTTTAGATTGAGTGGTTCGTGGTGGTAGGTTTCTGTTTCTTAATGGTAGCAGTTATGACCTGGACCTTCGGCGGATGGTCTCTTGCTTGTCACTTTTTCATAAGTTGTATTTTAACAGAGATCTTTCTCATTCACAGTTGATCCCTGATCCCCTTTATCTGCCGAGAGCAACCAGATTCGCTGAACAGCAGAAGCACCAATATGCAGTAAATGTGCCTCGCTGTCGAACTTCTCAGTTCCAGAGGTCCTTTTCTCCTCACACCGTTGGACTGTGGAACAGCCTCCCAGAGGATGTTGTGCAATTGGAACTTAGGAAGTTCAAGCAC
>JANJGK010004349.1:40000-64083 GCA_039081455.1 Macrobrachium rosenbergii
TAATAATAATAATCTCCTAAAGTGGAGATGAATCTCAAATGACAGCGTCTGTGTGCAAGCATCAGAAATCAGGCAGACTGAAGGAGGAGGATTTGAATATCCAAAAACTACATCGTTAATGAGCGTTGTCACTGATCTGTAATTGTAATGGAAGCATAACGGAAAAGTAAAAGCTCATTGAATGACATCAGTAATTGAGTTCCGTCATAGTGATGATAATCTGGCGTCCTAATGAATCCATAATGAAGTGAGTAGATTAAAACGGTTTCATATTATCAGAATCGCTAATTACTTTGGAAGACTCGAACATATATATATATATATATATATATATATATATATATATATATATATATATATATATATATATATATATATAATAAATATATATTTTATATATATATAATATAAATGTATAAATAAGCATTTTTATTAAACTTGGAAAAGAAGAAAGATAAATGCCAGTGCCCCTGTACATTGCTAATCCTTGATTTGCAGATGGACCATTTGTGCAGAAAATTTCACTACTTTAGTTTCTTAATGCATCTACAAATGAAGCTGCTCAACAGTGTGTCAAGCCTCCTACACATGCTGCACCATTCATTTCCCAATAGACACTTTTTCTGGATTCTTGTAAGTTGGGGTGCTTCCATTCTCACTACTGTTTCAACCCACCTATCAGCACCTTCAAGGTCTTTCTCTTCTTCCTAACTCGTCTGATTAAACACTCATTTCGCTAACCTCTCTCAAGACACTCTGCTCCATATTTTCAAATATGCTGACCTCTTCAGCACTTTCTCTGCTTATTTCACTAGTTTTTCATTATCCCCACTTAGTACTGTACCACTTGCAAGCATTAACCATTCCACACTGCATTCACAACACTTCTTATCTTTGGTGTCCTTTGTTTATCTTCTCAATCCGCAGTTTGCAAATACCCAAAAAGTCACAACACTTTTCTTTCATTCCCACGTTGACACAACATCGCCTTCAGGAAATTATCCTTTACACCCTAAAATGTTTAATTTCGTTCTTTTTCATTTCATGGGCATCACATGCATCCCATTTTCTTGCATCCTCACATCCACTTCTCAGTCTAATTCCACACTGTTCTTCCCTTATTACTTCTGTCACCTGCCTTATTTCCTCAATCAAACTACCACCATGTTTCTGCCCTGGTATACTGATTAATGTTGTGCTTCTATACCTCGTTTTGTTATTGTATCATCTCCACCTTTGTAAATTGGGATAAATATTACTTGACTCATCGAGAGATGAGAGAATAGGTAGCCATAAATTAACAGACGATCGCTTGGATGCATAAAAGTTTATTTGATTAACGATACCATTCTGCACGAGCATTTGTAATTTAAGGGAAAAATGAGAGTCCATGAGATTTGCATGTCAGAATTTTTGTTTAATGCAAGAAGTTGAAACTGGAAGATATATCAGTCACTCAATAGTAAGCAGGGTCTCAGAGAGATGAAGCATAACAGCTTAATTTGTGCTTCGGCCAGAGAGAGAGAGAGAGAGAGAGAGAGAGAGAGAGAGAGAGAGAGAGAGAGAGAGATCGGAACTCCTTCACTGGCAGAGAATTCCTCGAGAAATCTGCGTTCCTCCCAAAAGGTTGAGAATCTGCATCGGCATTTCTGAAGCACAAAGCAAGGCGAAATGGTCCCTTAATTAGTTTCCTTTTAAGAGGAAATTTAATCTTTGCGCTCGCCCAGAAAATTGCAGGAGACATGGGAACAGCGTAGAGGGAAAATGTTGCAGCAAAAGATAAAGGAAATCTCTTGCTTTTTACTGATGTTAAAATTAACCTTAAATGTTTTTAGTTTATTTAAGTTTATTTTTTTTTTTTGTTTCATACTGGGTCGTTAAAGCATAACCGCGTTCTTTTCTCTATTTGCCCGAGTTTAAATTGTTTGCATCTTAACACCGTTATCACATCACACTGGCATATAAATATATATATCTTCAATTGTATGAGGAACCTGATTGTAACGTACTAAATTTATGGTTTTGATCGTGATAACCTTCATCACATTACAGAAACCCCTTTTTCAGATTTGGAAAAGAATTTTGCGTTCCATTTTTGCTATTTTGGGGTGTTGGGATTAATTCCGATATAATGTAACAAACCTTAACATAACCCAAACAAAGCATTTCAGATTGCCGTAATTTGTTATTATTATTATTATTATTATTATTATTATTATTATTATTATTATTATTCAGAAGATGAACCCTATTCATATGGAGTGAGTCCTCAGGGGCCATTGACTTGAAATTCAAGCTACCAGAGAATATGGAAGAAGTTACAGGAGCAACAGGAAATACAGAAAGAGGAGATCATTTATTAAAAAAGAAAAAAAGGTAAATTAATAAATTCATAGATAGATAGCTAAGAATACAAATACATTATTTAAATGTAATGTGAATTGTTTCAGGGTAGTAATGCATTGCATCTTCGCTTGATCTTCTGAGGTTCTAAATGCATAACATCCTCAGTAGGAAGGCTGTTCCACAGTCCAACGGTGTGAGGAATGAAGGACCTCTGGAACTTTGGAGACGTTCGACAGCGGGTCGCATTTGCTGCATATTTGTGCTTCTGCTGTTCAGTAAATGTGGTCGCTCTCGGCACGCCAAAAAGGATCAGGGATCAATTGTTATTAAGAAGGTTCTCAGTTAAAATACAACTTATATAAAATTTGCAAAAAAGAGACCACCCGTCGATGGTCCAAGTCATGACTGGTAGTGTTAAGGAACACAAACCTACCACCACGAGCTACACTGTCGAAAAGAGAGAAATCTCTGGCAGAAGCTCTTAAGGCAATAACTGTCACAGAAGCAGTATATTTCTACAATTGATTTCACGCCATCTTGTTTGTTGAAAAGAGAAATCTTTCCTGCCATAACAGTTATTTCTGTTATCAGCACTATTCCCTTTAATAAATAAGATTATCGTGAATTTAACCCTATTCGGAAGATGGTGTTAATAAAACAAATAGTGTTTAAAATAACAGTATGATGTGAAACATAGATAAATTATTTTATACAACAGGCTTAAGCTTACAGTGACTATGAAAAGCTAAATCAGTATTAGAATTACAAAACATTCGCCATAACATAAGTCTAAAACTACCTGACAGAGTTTTAAGCAGAATGAATTTAAAAATCATTTCAACAAGATTGCGTGAGAAAAAGTAAAATGCAGATAAACAGTTAGCCTCATTTGATATAATAATTTTTTTAATCTGGAGGAAAATATTACACGACAATAAAATCATTATAGATACTATCTCTTTTAAATTTATTATTATTATTATTATATATATATACATATATATATTATATATATATATATATATATTATATATATATATATATATATATATATATATATATATATATATATATATATAGATAGATAGATAAAGATATAGATAGATATTATGTGTTTGTGTGTGTGTGTGTGTGTGTAAGCGCTCGTAAGGATGCGTGTGTGCATTTATGTACAAGAAACATAGGCTAAAAAGTGTTAGAAACTAGTGGTAATAGATTTAAGAAAAGCTTTTTAAGTCACCATAGATATAAAAGGAACTAAAAAACACCTAATTGAGATAGAAAACTACTATTTCTAGCGACATACACGATTCCCGTGTTACGGATGAAAAGAAATTTCAAGCCAAGTGTGGAAAACCTTTCAAAAGTACAAAAGTAATTGACACCACGTGGAAGGAAATCCACTACCAAAGGGGATGTCTTCTTAACAACACGTCTAAAAACAATCTGCTTTAAACAGGGTTACCTTATGAAGAATCTTGGAAGAGACAATTTGTAGCAAACAGGCTTGTGGCTTTTGTTGCTGAGCAGACGATAATATAACACTTCCATTTCAGTATCCTATTGGTATTCCTTCTGTCGTAATACTTTTCTTTAGGATTACTTACCCTTTGTTATTTTCAGGAATAGAGGCGTAGTCGTCTTTTTCTTCTCATATATTTCTGTGCTTAATTCTTTGTCGGGGTCGCTGTTTTCCGGACGTTGTCCTGCCTGTATTTATTTTCCATTTTGGTGTTCGCTTTGGCGTAAGGCTAGTAGGCAGTTTCTTGGTTTTGGCTTGTGAATAAAATCAATACGCTCATTATCTTATAATGCTTACTATATGATAAAAAGAAAGTGCATCGGTTAGACAATCAAATGATGTTATCCGTTATCCAGCCCGTGTTCGCCCTATCTCTCCATTTGTCCCTACAGAAGTATACAGAAAGAAGGTATTTCAGTGCCTATTTTTCTGTATTCAACAATGATAAGTTACCCAAATTTAAATATAAATTTACCTCGGCAAATTTAAAATACAGTATCAACTAGCAATGATATCTTTCCCACTGGAAAAATATAAATCAGTCATTAACCGACTGTTGCAGTGTGAGAAGCGGGAGCGGAATTCAGAATTACTGAGCTAACTATCAAGCAAACTATTCGAGCAGACTCGTCAGTGCCACAACTATTCAGAGCGCGAATGCTGGAGCACAGAATCCCAAGTTGCAGAACTGGGAAGATGCCAAGAACGAGCACCAACTTCCCCAAACTTATCTCCGAATTTCTCGGACACATATCCATTTGCGGTTGGAATGCTACAATGCTTCTCTCTCTCTCTCTCTCTCTCTCTCTCTCTCTCTCTCTCTCTCTCTCTCTCTCTCTCTCTCTCTCTATAAACGTCTGCGCGGCTATAAAGATGGATTAAATACTGGCAGTGGATTTTTTTACATACCTTCGCCAAGGGAAAGTCATCCCGAAATAATGCTGTCATCAAATTAGAGAAAATTTCCCGTCTGAAAAATATTCCTGAATAAATCTTCTGTTTCATCTTTATTTTTATTAATGTTTCTCCCATGTTGCTCTTTGAATTGAAGGAGTATTTAAATAGCTTAGAGTTAATATCAGTCCCCCAATAAATATCTTCGACTCAATAGAATTTATGATGTTGATACAGGCGCCCATCTATGACATTTATTGATTCAAAATTGTAATGCATTCGTAAGTTGACGTAATGGAGTTTTGGAGCTGAAATGTTCATATTTCAAATTCTCTTGTCACAGTTGGACGGTGGGATGTTGTGCAATTAAAATATCAGAAGTTCAAGCTGAGGTACAGTGCAGTACATTACTACCCTAAAACATTTTTCCTTGTACTTTTAACAGTGTAATACAATTTTTATGTGTTACTTGTTAGTTTAATTTAATTTGTTTTCTGACAACTGATCTGTTCTTTCTACAGTTCCTATCATCTTCTGTAATTTCTTTCAAATGAGCTCCTTATTCTGGGAAGTTAGAATTTCAAGTCAGAGGCCTGTACCACATGAATAGGGTTCATCTGAGTAGTAATAATAATAATAATAATAATAATAATAATAATAATAATAATAATAATAATATCTTGAAAGGAGACCCTCTTTGAGGCAAACTTTATTGAAAAGAATGGCATTCTTTATGCCGTTGAACTTACATGTTGCCTTCTCAACGTGGCGCATAAGTTTCTTCGTTTCAGCAGGTAAATTATAAAGCAGCTTTCCGAAGTTCATATATTATCCAGCTCTTCGGTAGTCGTTCTACCATTGAAAAGGATTTGAATGTCAGCAGGGTTTGTTGTTGTTGTTGTTGTTGTTGTTTAAGATTAAGCCATCCTTGTGCTGGTTCAGGCTCTTGCTCCTGCAGCAGCCGGTAACTGTGTTAATCTGTGAAAAGACAAAAAACAGTGCTTTTTTTGGTAGTTAGTGAAGATGAAAGAGGGGGACAGGCAGGTTGCAACCACTTTTAACCTTACGGTTCCCACCAGTAGGAGAGAGGTTTATAGCAGTGAGGGCTGAGAAGGAAAAGGAAGTGAGCTTGTTTTTGAGGGAAAGGTGGTGTGTGTTGATGAAAAAAAAACTTCATGAACAAAAATTAGCACCTTTTGCTGTCCCACTTACTGTTTTACCTGAGAGAAAAAAAACCTTCATGCATAGAGATGAGCAGCTTTTGCTCTCTCTCTTTCTATCCTTTTACCTGGGAGGGGGGTGGGACAACAGGAAGTTCCCATGCATTCCTATGTCACCCAAGATGTGTCTGGTGATCTGTGCCGATGTCTACTCATTTTCAGCGAGGTTCGACCTGAGAGGCTGTGTCTCTGGACAGTCTGCTACATAGTGGGTTAGGGGCTGATTCACAGCTCGGTCATAGTACTGGCATGACCTGTCATCATTCCCGGTAAGTTGCCAGCTGCATAGATATCCTAGCCTTAGCCTGTGTGTGATGACAGAGTTTTCTCGTAGTTTGCATTGTGATGTCATGGGGCTTGAGATTTGTGATATCCACGTTCCACTTGGAGGTTTTTGCATTTTGTAATTAGTGCCATCCTACTTCACTTTCTTCTTGAAGTCGGGCATATCTTTGCAATTTCTTTTAGTTGTATGAGTGATGGTTGTATCTTTATGCTCACTATACTGTAGCTGAGAGCACTTTTGGCTAGGGTGTTGGCCTCTTCATTTCCCTGGATTCCCAAATGACTAGGTATCCAGTTGAGGATGACCCTTCTGCCAACAGCTTGATGTGACTTGGCCACTAATTTGATTGCTGATATCAATGTCACATTTTCTTTTGGCTTGGTGGCTTTGAGTGTGAGGATTGTTCCTTTGGAGTTGGTGGGCACTGTTGTGCGCTCTTTTTTTTTCAGAAGGAGTCCTCTAAGGCTTTGAAGATTGCCATTAGTTTGACATGTAGGATGGAAACATTGTTGGACAGCCTCCAGCTTCCTTTGAAGTTTTGGGTGATTACTGCTGCTGTCACTGCCGCTGTTTGGATCCACCTGTGTAATATGTGTTGTCAGTTTCTGTGACCCTGATTGCCTCTTCTACCACAGCCCTCATCTGTGATGCTGTGCACAGTGCTTTGCTTGCCAGTAGTTCTATAAAGTTATACCAGATTTGTTCTTTGACCCAGCGAGCTAGTTCTTGGTATCCCTCAGGTGGGATGCCCTTTGTCATGTCTTTCACTGCATATCTAGTTATCTCAGGGTTTGGAGTCTATTGCCAGTATGTGTTTTGGGAGGATTTATCTCCTCATGCAGGTTTACAGTGAACCCCCCGTATTTGTGGGGGATGCGTACCACACCCCCCCTGCGAATAGCTAAAATCTGCGAATACTTAAAACCCCTCTAAAAACACTTAGAACTGCCCATTTTGATAGTTTAAACACAAGAAAAACCCTGTAAAAATGCTTATACCTGAGTATTTTAATAGTTTTATCACAAAAAGTGCATTTATTCATGAAAATTATATGAAAATACAGTAATTAGTGAATATTTCTCAGTGAAAAATACCGCGAATGGGCGAATTTTCCGCGAATAATGGCTAGATATGTTCCACAGAGAAATGCGTGAGTCTGCGAATCATGAAAATGCTAATACAGGGGGTTTACTGTATGGATGCTTGCATTTTATCCCTGAGTGGTCCATCTCTGTTGCTTCTGATAGCTCTGTACAGTATAGCAGCATTTCTTTGGCATATCTTGTGAATGAGAGATTATAACTATGTTTACGCCCTCAGGAGACATATCGTCCACAAAGGTTGCCCCCAGCATTAGTCTCATGGCTTTGTTCTGGATGGCCTCCAGCCTCTGCTGCTGATCCTTCCTGAGACTTGTCAGGACTGGTGCTGCGTATTCTACTTGTGCCCTGATGGTTCGCATGTAGAACTTTCTAAGCAGATGATATGTGGCTCCTTCTTGCATTATGCAATCCTCTTTAGAGCACTGAGTCCCATTCTTGTTTGGACCCTTGAGGTGCTGTATCTCTTTCTCGGCAGATAGTGTGTTTGCAATGCAGACTCCCAGGTATGTGTAGCTGTCCACCCAGTCTGTGGTGTCTACCTTCAGCAGAAGGTTGGGAGGGTTTTGACCATGCTTTATTGCCATGGCTTTCGTCTCGTTTATGTTGATTGTAAGTCCCAGTTGTGTGCATTTTTCTTCTATTTGCTGAAAGGCTTCTTGCATCTTATGGAAGGGTCTTTGAGGGTTTGTGCTGACGATGCAAACACCATTAGCATTTAGAAAGACCTCTACTCCCAGCGGTAGTTCTAGGCAGGCTAGGTTCTCCGTTAGGATATTAGATAGGAAGGGGCTTGGAATACCTCTCTGGGGAGTGCCTTGGAACACTACTCTGGCTGATATGCCTTGCATATAGCTTTGGTCCTCTTCCAGACTAGTGAGGAGAGGATGGTTGCAGCATTTGCCAGCTCATATGCCTTTTCTAGGTTTATGACACATGAAACATCCATGAGGCACTCATGGGTGCCAACCTCTTCCCAATAGGCATGCAGCCAAAGGTGTAAGGGCCTTGCCTTCCATATGCACCTGTTTAGGACCATTCTTTCTGCAACTTTCTGTGTGCGGCTGAGTTGAGATACAGGCCTTTACGAGCCTGGCTCCTTAGTCTTTGTGATTGGTTGCATATCCTGTTGCCCCCATTTCTTCAACCTGGTGTGCTCTGCATACATCCTGTTCATCAGGAGATATACCTGCTTGGCCAGGTAGCTCATGTGCTTCAGGATTCTGTAGTTGATTGCATCTGCACCAGGGGACGTGTCTTTTTTTGTCCTTGCTTGAGTGCACTGTTTAGTTCATCAGTGGTGATGGGTGTATCTGTGTTATTCGGCAAGTTGCAGGCAGCTTTGATTTCTCTCCACCTTGAAGGGGTAAGCTCACTTATTTTTTCCCGTGTCTTTTGAGGAAGGTTGTGCGATTTTGTTCTCTCTGTGAAGTTCCTGGCTATATTGTCAACTTCCTCTTGAGAGTTGGGATGGATGCTGTGCACTGTCCTGCCCTTTCCTGCAATATTTGCAAGGAATTTCCAGATTTGGGTCACTGATGTCTGCTAATGTTGGCACACCATGTGTACCATGCCTGTAATTTCTTCTCTTTTGTCTCTGCTCTGGCATGGGCTATTACCCCTCTGAGGAGTCTGCATATCATCTGACAGATTTTGCCAAAAGAGTTTTCTGACTCTGTTGACACTGCCCTTAAATTCTCTGAATCTATCACAATAATAACATGCATCCTTGTGGTTGGTCCTGGCTTGTTTGAGCCTTGGCTGGAGGCATTTGCTGCCTCTTTAAGTTTGCCTAAGAGCTCTGTGTTGTTTGATGGTTTTTCCAGGTAGTTCATGCCCATTTTGTCATGGTGGGATAAAAAAACCACCCAGTTGACAAACTTGGGGTTCCATCTTTCGTGGGGGGAGGGGGTGGACATGGCTATGGGAGGCAGTTTTTTGAGTTGTAGGCCAGTTTCAATGGCCATATGATCACTTGACGGCTTCATGCAACTTCCATGTTGCTTGCTCCCTTAAGGCTGAATTTACAAAGGATAGGTCCAGCCTGCCTCCTCTTAGACAAGTTGGCACTCCACTATTTAGCAGGTACACTGGTGTAGGTGTTGACCTGTTGGATTGTTGTGTTGTGAGTTCAAAAAAGGGTGATGTACATTAAAGTCCCCAGCAATGAAGGTGTTTTCCTGTGTTCTTGTGCTGAACATTGCTTCTCTCTCAAAGGAGTCATTTGGATTCCTGTAGATGTTGTGTATTGCAAGCTTCATGTTGGCAAGTGTGATTTTTACACACTGTTTCTGTGTCTTCCCCATTTGAAATTTTTTTTTTTTTTTTTTTTAGATGGAATTATGTTTGTAATAAATGTGATTAAACCCCTTTTCATGTCAGTGCATGGTGTTCTGTAGACCCTGTATCCTCTCGAGGAGAAATTGGCACTTTCCCTAACTAGTGTGTCCTGTAACAGTATGATGTCATAGTTTTGTGTTTGTGTGTGTGTGCTTGCAGGAATGTGTATTTGTAATTGCTCGTGAATGTGACCTTTGAAAAGTTGGGTCAGCTATTCGCAGGGTCCATTTTTACTATACACAGCATATAGGAAAATGCTGAACCATTCGCATACCACAGGAAATCGCAGAGCTCCTTGGTGACAGGACACCGGCAGTGAAAATGCAGTTTCAGCTTAAATCATTCTAGAAGCTGAACCGGTTATAAAATCCGGTTTTGAAGAAAGCATTCAATAATGTACGTGTGTGTACGTGTATCTCATGACGCCTTGAAGTACAGAGGGCGTGTCTTTGTCGAATATTGAACTTGATGTCATGAGAGTGTGTTCATTTGTGCATTGCATAATGAATATAATGGGAGTGTTATGACCCGTGTTGGGCCGTAGTGCAGGTTCTTATGCACTAAAGATAATTACTCAGTGTTGTTACCAGGTACACAGCAAAACTTAGTCAGTGGAAAGTTTTTAACACACCCAAATGACCTGAAAAAAAATTAGTATGAGCTAACTCCAAAACAGACTTTCTGAATTGAGAAGGTACCACAATCTGTTCCACTCTACCAGTTTTATTTACATTATCAGATGCGGGACGACTAAACCTATATAATAAGCCCTTTACAACACCAAACCTAGGTTTAGTCAGATCCTCAACATCGCCCAAGTCAAAATTAAACTCATCTTTTTGAGCTTTAATAAAAGCAGCTCTGTCCCAATCAAGGCTCATATCATTAGCTTCAGTATCACTACCACTACTCTCTACTGGCCCGGGCCTTCCTACATCTAACTCTACACTACTCAACATTAAGTCGTCATCATTAACTTCATCAAGTAAATTAGTAGCTCTTGCTGCGGACCGAGTAGTTACAGCCACGGGACTAGCATTTATGGATAATATAGGGAACAGCTCCCGTCCCTCGCAATCCAGCATATAATTTCCCAGGATACCATCTATACCCGGGATAGGTAGGCTATCCACCACGGCTAACTCAGTGATTCTGTTATACCCTGGAAATGACAAACTGACATTAACCAAAGGAGCTGACACCACCGAGTCCGGAAAACCTCCCAACAATACAAAATTTCCAGTATATTTTTCACAACCGTTTAGTGCACTCTTCATGACCAACGACCGGGCAGAACCGGTGTCCCTAAGAAACTTCACGTGGACAACACAAGTCAAAAATCCACTTTCCAGGCCATACATATTTGTCATATTTAAGTCACAATTTGGGATTAGGAGAATCAGACTTACTACTATTACCTAAACTACCACTATCTACTACAGATCTGTCTACAGTACTAACATTTGACCTATCAGGAATTATAGCTACAGGACTTTGACTATTATGCTCTTAAGTACCTCCTACGAGCATTACACTGGCTTTGGAAATGCCCAGGCTTATTGCACCAGAAGCAAGTTCCTCTACGGCCTGGACCCTTATTTCCATTATCATTCATCCTGTTTCCAGCATTTGGGAAACCCCTGTTAACAAAAACTCTAGGGGGAGGAGGCCCTCCTTGGACTCTACCCATATCCCTACCACCTGAAAAAGAATTAGAGTTAACATTATTAATCTTAGGGATATTGGGAGTCAACGAGGAGGTTTCTCCTCTCCTACCACCACTAGGGGAGCGAGATCTAGGGTTATTTAATACTTTATAGCTGAAATTACCGCTACCCGAACGGTGAGTCAAAACATATTCATCTGCTAATTGAGCAGCCATACTTAATTTCATGGCCTTAACCTCCTCAAGGTGAACCCTCAACTCTCTGCTACAGGCATTCTTAAACTCCTCAAGGAGCAACAGCTCGCGTAACGCAGCAAAAGTAACTACCTGACGACTTTTCAGCCAGTCGTCGAACTGTTCCTCCTTGACGCGAGCAAATTCTACGAAGGTCTGTGCAGGATGTTTCCTATAGTTACGGAACTTGAGGCGGTAGGCCTCTGGGACCAGGTCATATGCTTTCAAAATCAAACTCTTCACTTTTTGGTAGTCCCGAGCTACTCCCTCTTCCAAGGCATTATACACCCGCATTGCCTTGCCCACTAACCTACACTGAATTAGGACAGTCCACATTTCTGCGGGCCAAGACAAACGGGAAGCCACACACTCAAATGCCTTGAAGAACTCTGGGACATTTTGCTCATCAAATACTGGCACCAACTTAAGTGCCGCACCTAGATTAAACCTATCCTGAAATACACCTTTAGGGGAACTGACCAAATTGGCCCCCTGCAACCTAGCCATCTCTAGATTTAACTTTACCATCTCCAACTCATGACGCCGTACCCTCTCGTTCTCCTCAAATTCAATTTTTCGCAACTCTATGCGTTTGCAAATAAGTTTGTATTCCACCTCCTCTTTGGAATCACCTAAAGCATTAGATAGAGGCACAGGTTCAACTGGTACAGAATTAGGGGGGGGCAAGAAAGGATTATTTGGAACAGTGACATTTTTAGGAAAGTTTGCAGGACCCTCATAAATGGTACCTGTACGAGGAGGATCCTCGAACAGGGTTAGGCCTGCCCTCACACTTACACTATCCTCTTCTAAAGTATCATTCATACTCCCTTCACCAACACTATCTACCTCACTCTCACTCACTAAATGTTCAGCCTCAGCCATATCCTGATTTACCTTATTTTTAACCAATAACAAAATATCATTCTTAGTGTCAGTGGACTTTAAAGGAACACCCAACCACCGAGCACACTCAATCAAATGTTTCTTATTTAGGACTGACAAATACTTAATACAGTCAGCTGACCCCAGGAATTCAGCTGGGTCAAAATTAAACTCTTCCTTTTTGCAAAAATTAACAAAAATTTCAGGGAGAAAGGTTTCACTACAATAAATACTGAAGAGATCGCCCGAGTGTCGCTCCACCGACCAAAATACTGAGTACCCCTGAGTATATCTGTCCTGTCACGGTCGCCAGATTGTTATGACCCGTGTTGGGCCGTAGTGCAGGTTCTTATGCACTAAAGATAATTACTCAGTGTTGTTACCAGGTACACAGCAAAACTTAGTCAGTGGAAACGAAAACACAGGGGAAAAACTCTACAATATTTATTACAAACAAAATTACAACAAGAAAAAAAACCTTAAGTCAACCTTGCGACTGCGGAGGATATACTGAACCTCGTAAATCCCGTGGGATTCCTAACCACTAAAACTAAGCCCTACATAGAAAAACTAAGGACAATAAACATCTGTACACAGGGGCAAAAATGATGCCCAAAGCAATAACTGGCCAGAAAAATACTAATACCTATGACTATAAGAATATGAAAGAAGGCAAAGGACAAAAGAGAGAAAACTTAAATTTATAAACTAAACTTAAACCTAAAGATGAACAAAACCAATACCAAGGTGCAACAAAAAGACTGTCATAAAACTCATCACAATATACATATAAAAGATATACTAATTCACCCAAAAAATTAAATTTAAAAAAAAAACAAGTAAACAAATGGCATTAAATGTCTTGCCTTAATGAAGGCCGTGATCCCATGCACCAGGACTGCTATCAAGGGAAGACTCAGATACAGGTAACCACAGGTGAAGGACAAGTCGGAGACGTCCGTGTTAATAAAATAAGGGCAAATCCCTACCTGATATCTGTCTCCCTACAGTCCTCCTTACGAGCCTGAATGCTCCCACTGCTGCAGCAAAAACGGGCGTCCTGGAAAACACAATGCCAGCTGCTTTACGTCTCCGTAAGTGCAGGAGATAAACGACTGCACTTACCACCTTAGGAAACCTTTCCCACTAAGGTGGCAGCACGATGAATTCGCAGGTGACTAAGTCAACTGCGACGCAACCAGGATACTGAGTCGCAAGTGACTAACACCTGCGAAGGACAGCTCCCATACGGCAAAATACAGTATACACAACGTCGCAGGTGACCAAAGTGTACCTGCGAGTAACAGCTCCTATAACCATACACAGGACGAATATTCAATATTCCAAAAGCGCCAGCAGCATATCCGTCAGGGAGAATCAAAAGGCCCGAACTGTCTGTCGAAGAGCCGCGCTCCTCCAATGTCAAACGCTGGTCTCTTTTCACCAGCCACTCGAAAAATAAACACAGAAAAAAAAAAACAAGCGTTAATGAGGCACTTACAAACATATAACGAGCGGGGAGGAGGTTTAACTTGACGATCAGCAGACAAAAGCAAAGCTTAAAATTAAAACCTTAATAACTAATATTCTTACGCTAAGTTTTACTCGACCAGCAGTAACAAGGCTGAGAACTACCAAAAAGCAAAAGTAAATATAATTACGTTAATACATAATAGGGAGGGATCGTTGAACGATTGGGGATTTGCGATCCGTTAATTGTATAATTGAGCATGTGAACTGTGAAAATTATACAATTAACTGAGGATGAACCTGACACTGGCACTGGGGATGAACCTGACACTGGCACTGGTGATGGAGCTGACAATGGCTGTGTTTGCAGCACAATTTGCACTGCTGCTGCTTACTCACGCTGGCATTGATCCGTGTCACATCACTGCTGTGATGTGGAGTTTGGTTATGTTGGAACTGGATGCCACACATGTCAGCAAAGGTTTGTAGCATGCAGATTAGGAAGTTGGAGAACTTCTTTATGTGCATAACATACCTGTTGTCTCTCAGTGCTAGGAGGAGGATGTACCTGTGGGGTTGGGGAGGAGGGAAAACGGGGTTGTATGGCTTTTGGGGGCCAGGGTTGGTGGTTCTGAATGTGGGATTGGGAGAGGATGGTATGTATGTGGTGGGCTTAGGAAGTGGAGTGAGGGGGATCTGGGAAGGTGATTTTCCTTCTGGGGCTGGTGGATGGTTTCCTGGTCATGTGAGATTGGTCTGAGTGTGGTCTGATGTGTGAAGAGGCTGGTGTCCCTGCTGTCTGGGCCTGCATGCATGGTTGGGTAGACTGTGCAACTTTTGGGGGTTGTCCGAAGCTGCTGTTGTGTTTGACTGTGGCCTCTGCTGGTGGGTGATTGCTGGGGTTGTCTGGTGGGCTGCTCTCAGCTAGGGAGGCTTCTAGGTGCGATGCCCTTGAGTCTGTCAATCTTAAGAAGCCTTATAGGGCATTTTCTATTCCAGGCATGGTGGCTGTCCTCGCACGCTGGACATCTTACCATGGTGAGTTCTCCTGACTTGTGCTTGTCTGCACAGGTTCGAGTGTGATCCCTGCCAGTGCACACACCACACACTGTCTGGGCAGTGCATGCACTGCTGTGGTGTCTGTACCTCTGACAGTTGTATCAACTCAGAGGCTCTAGAGTGTAGTCAATGTTGGGAAGGTGCCCCACACTCCCAAGATAATTTTTTCTGGTTCCTTTCCATAGGATGAGTACTCTCTTGGTCGGGCGATGGTTTGAACCCTTTTCGGTGCATTTCTCAGCCTTAGCAACCTGTGGGTGGTCAAGAATTGCGTTAATATTGAAGGAGTTGGGATAATGGCATTGTACACATTTTTTGAGTCGTTCCCCAGGGTTTAATAATTGGAAATATTGTGCATTGTTTCTCATCCATACATGTGTCTTCAATTTTTGGCAGTGCCACGAGACCACCTCGTAAGGTAGGCCTTACCTTAAATACCTTAGCTGGATATTTGATTCCAAATCTGTAGGTGGGTTGACCATATACTTAGTCTCATGGTGGGTAGTGTCTGCTAGGCGTCCTCCTTGTTTAGTCCTCTTCTTGGTCACAAGAATAAAACCGTCATTTTTATCATTATTAACCATGGCTGAGGTGAGTTTTGGTTCATCAGAGGTGGCAGAGTTGAGGTGAGGTCACGTTGGTTTTGTTGCATCTGAAAAAGAAGACATTGTCTACTTCCAAGTCCCGGCTGCCATCCAAGCACTGCGTGACTGTGGGCTGGGTGAGAGAGTTCATAACTGTATGGACATTGCCGAGTGTCTGTGGGGAGAGGTGGGTCCTGGAAAGAGAGGTGATGATGGAGGAACGATGGAGATGCTTATATATTTTGGAGAGAGATTCCCTAATTGCTTTAAGAGAGGTGAGGCACTGCTGGCTGGTGCTTGGCTGAACAGAAAGTTCTCGTTGTCACTGATTGATCAGCTGGAGAGTAGTGGGCTGGTGCTATCACTCGCTGCCAGTTGGGTCTGCCAAAGGACTCTCACTCTCTGAGAGAGAGAGAGAGAGAGAGAGAGAGAGAGAGAGAGAGAGAGAGAGAGAGAGAACGCTACTGCTACAAGAGCCGAGCAGTAACTTGACCAGGGGTACATACAAGGAGTATTTATACCCGAAAACTGGTTCACAAAAGAAGGGGGTGATTTTTCATTGGTTGGTCATAATCCTGGGAGCTCTCCTTTTGACTGCGAGTGTGTCTGAATGACACAGGCCTTGATTGATTGGAGTCAAGGAGCTTTGCTCATGGCTCGAGGAGGAGGGTGGCTGTGTCATTGTCTCAGGGGTGCATCTCATTCTCCTGATGGTGGTCGGCAGGAGGAGGGTATCTTGAGTAATAATGATCATAGATTTCCATTGTAGAATAGCGAGGCCCTCCTTATAGCGGAGGCAGTGATGGTCACCATTGAGGATTCTGGTATTCCTTATGATTCGTTGGCTTTGGTGGCATTGCTGTGTTCACTCATGCAGTTTTGGCACACTGCCCCCTCATGCAAATGGATGACGATCATCATAGAAGGGGAGGCATTGTCGTACCAATGTAAGAATGGTGCCATCCATTCTTGGGGAACAGTATTTGGTAGACAACTCTGCTCTTCTTGGGATGACTGCTGATGGAGGGGCTGTTGTTTATGAGGTACTGGCAGTCTTCTGATCCTTATAATAGATCATAAGGTCGATTGCCATGTCTACTACATAAATTTAGAGTACAAGAAGGACGAGGCAGACCTGAAGAACATCATTTGGGCTCATGTAACCCCTGCCAAAGTAGACACACCAGTCGACCTTACAATCTGTTAAAAGGATTGGAGGACTGGCCAGTACCTCATGAAGAAGAAGAACAGCCCCTACATCAGCAGCGATCCTATGAAGAGGAGAGGAATTGTCTACCAAATACTGTGCCCCAAGAATGGATATCACCATTCTTACATTGCATTGGCATGACGATTCTCCTTTGTAAAGAGGAACGCTGTCCATCTACACAAGGGAACATGGCAACACCCCCAAAGCCAACAGATCGTAAGGAATACCAGATTCTTTTATGGCAACATTAACCATCACCGCCTCCATGATAATGAGGCCCTCGCCATTCTACGTTGGAAACCTATGTTAAATATTACTCAATAAACCCTCATCCTGCCGAGCACCATCAGGAGAACAACGAGATGCACCCGAGACAATGACACAGCCACCTTCCTCCTCGAGCTGAGAGCAAAGCTCCCTAGCTCCAACCAATCAAGGTCCACATCAGTCAGACAGACTCATAGCCAAAAGGGGAGCTCCGGGATTATGACCGACCAATGAAAAATTCTTTTGTAAACCCGTTTTCGGGTATAAATACTCCCCGTGTGTACCCCTGGTGACATTCAAATCATTTTCATAGTCAGACAGATTTAAAGTCAAAAGGAGAGCTCCGGGATTATGACCGACCAATGAAAAATTCTTTTGTAAACCCGTTTTCGGGTATAAATACTCCCCGTGTGTACCCCTGGTGACATTCAAATCATTTTCATAGTCAGACAGATTTAAAGTCAAAAGGAGAGCTCCGGGATTATGACCGACCAATGAAAAATTCTTTTGTAAACCCGTTTTCGGGTATAAATACTCCCCGTGTGTACCCCTGCTGACATTCAAATCATTTTCATAGTCAGACAGATTTAAAGTCAAAAGGAGAGCTCCGGGATTATGACCGACCAATGAAAAATTCTTTTGTAAACCCGTTTTCGGGTATAAATACTCCCCGTGTGTACCCCTGGTGACATTCAAATCATTTTCATAGTCAGACAGATTTAAAGTCAAAAGGAGAGCTCCGGGATTATGACCGACCAATGAAAAATTCTTTTGTAAACCCGTTTTCGGGTATAAATACTCCCCGTGTGTACCCCTGGTGACATTCAAATCATTTTCATAGTCAGACAGATTCAAAGTCAAAAGGAGAGCTCCGGGATTATGACCGACCAATGAAAAATTCTTTTGTAAACCCGTTTTCGGGTATAAATACTCCCCGTGTGTACCCCTGGTGACATTCAAATCATTTTCATAGTCAGACAGATTTAAAGTCAAAAGGAGAGCTCCGGGATTATGACCGACCAATGAAAAATTCTTTTGTAAACCCGTTTTCGGGTATAAATACTCCCCGTGTGTACCCCTGGTGACATTCAAATCATTTTCATAGTCAGACAGATTTAAAGTCAAAAGGAGAGCTCCGGGATTATGACCGACCAATGAAAAATTCTTTTGTAAACCCGTTTTCGGGTATAAATACTCCCCGTGTGTACCCCTGGTGACATTCAAATCATTTTCATAGTCAGACAGATTTAAAGTCAAAAGGAGAGCTCCGGGATTATGACCGACCAATGAAAAATTCTTTTGTAAACCCGTTTTCGGGTATAAATACTCCCCGTGTGTACCCCTGGTGACATTCAAATCATTTTCATAGTCAGACAGATTTAAAGTCAAAAGGAGAGCTCCGGGATTATGACTGACCAATGAAAAATTCTTTTGTAAACCCGTTTTTGGGTATAAATACTCCCCGTGTGTACCCCTGGTGACATTGAAATCATTTTCATAGTCAGACAGATTTAAAGTCAAAAGGAGAGCTCCGGGATTATGACCGACCAATGAAAAATTCTTTTGTAAACCCGTTTTCGGGTATAAATACTCCCCGTGTGTACCCCTGGTGACATTCAAATCATTTTCATAGTCAGACAGATTTAAAGTCAAAAGGAGAGCTCCGGGATTATGACCGACCAATGAAAAATTCTTTTGTAAACCCGTTTTCGGGTATAAATACTCCCCGTGTGTACCCCTGGTGACATTCAAATCATTTTCATAGTCAGACAGATTTAAAGTCAAAAGGAGAGCTCCGGGATTATGACCGACCAATGAAAAATTCTTTTGTAAACCCGTTTTCGGGTATAAATACTCCCCGTGTGTACCCCTGGTGACATTCAAATCATTTTCATAGTCAGACAGATTTAAAGTCAAAAGGAGAGCTCCGGGATTATGACCGACCAATGAAAAATTCTTTTGTAAACCCGTTTTCGGGTATAAATACTCCCCGTGTGTACCCCTGGTGACATTCAAATCATTTTCATAGTCAGACAGATTTAAAGTCAAAAGGAGAGCTCCGGGATTATGACCGACCAATGAAAAATTCTTTTGTAAACCCGTTTTCGGGTATAAATACTCCCCGTGTGTACCCCTGGTGACATTCAAATCATTTTCATAGTCAGACAGATTTAAAGTCAAAAGGAGAGCTCCGGGATTATGACCGACCAATGAAAAATTCTTTTGTAAACCCGTTTTCGGGTATAAATACTCCCCGTGTGTACCCCTGGTGACATTCAAATCATTTTCATAGTCAGACAGATTTAAAGTCAAAAGGAGAGCTCCGGGATTATGACCGACCAATGAAAAATTCTTTTGTAAACCCGTTTTCGGGTATAAATACTCCCCGTGTGTACCCCTGGTGACATTCAAATCATTTTCATAGTCAGACAGATTTAAAGTCAAAAGGAGAGCTCCGGGATTATGACCGACCAATGAAAAATTCTTTTGTAAACCCGTTTTCGGGTATAAATACTCCCCGTGTGTACCCCTGGTGACATTCAAATCATTTTCATAGTCAGACAGATTTAAAGTCAAAAGGAGAGCTCCGGGATTATGACCGACCAATGAAAAATTCTTTTGTAAACCCGTTTTCGGGTATAAATACTCCCCGTGTGTACCCCTGGTGACATTCAAATAATTTTCATAGTCAGACAGATTTAAAGTCAAAAGGAGAGCTCCGGGATTATGACCGACCAATGAAAAAGTCTTTTGTAAACCCGTTTTCGGGTATAAATACTCCCCGTGTGTACCCCTGGTGACATTCAAATAATTTTCATAGTCAGACAGATTTAAAGTCAAAAGGAGAGCTCCGGGATTATGACCGACCAATGAAAAATTCTTTTGTAAACCCGTTTTCGGGTATAAATACTCCCCGTGTGTACCCCTGGTGACATTCAAATCATTTTCATAGTCAGACAGATTTAAAGTCAAAAGGAGAGCTCCGGGATTATGACCGACCAATGAAAAATTCTTTTGTAAACCCGTTTTCGGGTATAAATACTCCCCGTGTGTACCCCTGGTGACATTCAAATCATTTTCATAGTCAGACAGATTTAAAGTCAAAAGGAGAGCTCCGGGATTATGACCAACCAATGAAAAATTCTTTTGTAAACCCGTTTTCGGGTATAAATACTCCCCGTGTGTACCCCTGGTGACATTCAAATCATTTTCATAGTCAGACAGATTTAAAGTCAAAAGGAGAGCTCCGGGATTATGACCGACCAATGAAAAATTCTTTTGTAAACCCGTTTTCGGGTATAAATACTCCCCGTGTGTACCCCTGGTGACATTCAAATCATTTTCATAGTCAGACAGATTTAAAGTCAAAAGGAGAGCTCCGGGATTATGACCGACCAATGAAAAATTCTTTTGTAAACCCGTTTTCGGGTATAAATACTCCCCGTGTGTACCCCTGGTGACATTCAAATCATTTTCATAGTCAGACAGATTTAAAGTCAAAAGGAGAGCTCCGGGATTATGACCGACCAATGAAAAATTCTTTTGTAAACCCGTTTTCGGGTATAAATACTCCCCGTGTGTACCCCTGGTGACATTCAAATCATTTTCATAGTCAGACAGATTTAAAGTCAAAAGGAGAGCTCCGGGATTATGACCGACCAATGAAAAATTCTTTTGTAAACCCGTTTTCGGGTATAAATACTCCCCGTGTGTACCCCTGCTGACATTCAAATCATTTTCATAGTCAGACAGATTTAAAGTCAAAAGGAGAGCTCCGGGATTATGACCGACCAATGAAAAATTCTTTTGTAAACCGTTTTCGGGTATAAATACTCCCCGTGTGTACCCCTGGTGACATTCAAATCATTTTCATAGTCAGACAGATTTAAAGTCAAAAGGAGAGCTCCGGGATTATGACCGACCAATGAAAAATTCTTTTGTAAACCCGTTTTCGGGTATAAATACTCCCCGTGTGTACCCCTGGTGACATTCAAATCATTTTCATAGTCAGACAGATTCAAAGTCAAAAGGAGAGCTCCGGGATTATGACCGACCAATGAAAAATTCTTTTGTAAACCCGTTTTCGGGTATAAATACTCCCCGTGTGTACCCCTGGTGACATTCAAATCATTTTCATAGTCAGACAGATTTAAAGTCAAAAGGAGAGCTCCGGGATTATGACCGACCAATGAAAAATTCTTTTGTAAACCCGTTTTCGGGTATAAATACTCCCCGTGTGTACCCCTGGTGACATTCAAATCATTTTCATAGTCAGACAGATTTAAAGTCAAAAGGAGAGCTCCGGGATTATGACCGACCAATGAAAAATTCTTTTGTAAACCCGTTTTCGGGTATAAATACTCCCCGTGTGTAACCCCTGGTGACATTCAAATCATTTTCATAGTCAGACAGATTTAAAGTCAAAAGGAGAGCTCCCGGGATTATGACCGACCAATGAAAAATTCTTTTGTAAACCCGTTTTTCGGGTATAAATACTCCCCGTGTGTACCCCTGGTTGACATTCAAATCATTTTCATAGTCAGACAGATTTAAAGTCAAAAGGAGAGCTCCGGGATTATGACTGACCAATGAAAAATTCTTTTGTAAACCCGTTTTTGGGTATAAATACTCCCGTGTGTACCCCTGGTGACATTGAAATCATTTTCATAGTCAGACAGATTTAAAGTCAAAAGGAGAGCTCCGGGATTATGACCGACCAATGAAAAATTCTTTTGTAAACCCGTTTTCGGGTATAAATACTCCCCGTGTGTACCCCTGGTGACATTCAAATCATTTTCATAGTCAGACAGATTTAAAGTCAAAGGAGAGCTCCGGGATTATGACCGACCAATGAAAATTCTTTTGTAAACCCGTTTTCGGGTATAAATACTCCCCGTGTGTACCCCTGGTGACATTCAAATCATTTTCATAGTCAGACAGATTTAAAGTCAAAAGGAGAGCTCCGGGATTATGACCGACCAATGAAAAATTCTTTTGTAAACCCGTTTTCGGGTATAAATACTCCCCGTGTGTACCCCTGGTGACATTCAAATCATTTTCATAGTCAGACAGATTTAAAGTCAAAAGGAGAGCTCCGGGATTATGACCGACCAATGAAAAATTCTTTTGTAAACCCGTTTTCGGGTATAAATACTCCCCGTGTGTACCCCTGGTGACATTCAAATCATTTTCATAGTCAGACAGATTTAAAGTCAAAAGGAGAGCTCCGGATTATGACCGACCAATGAAAAATTCTTTTGTAAACCCGTTTTCGGGTATAAATACTCCCCGTGTGTACCCCTGGTGACATTCAAATCATTTTCATAGTCAGACAGATTTAAAGTCAAAAGGAGAGCTCCGGGATTATGACCGACCAATGAAAAATTCTTTTGTAAACCCGTTTTCGGGTATAAATACTCCCCGTGTGTACCCCTGGTGACATTCAAATCATTTTCATAGTCAGACAGATTTAAAGTCAAAAGGAGAGCTCCGGGATTATGACCGACCAATGAAAAATTCTTTTGTAAACCCGTTTTCGGGTATAAATACTCCCCGTGTGTACCCCTGGTGACATTCAAATCATTTTCATAGTCAGACAGATTTAAAGTCAAAAGGAGAGCTCCGGGATTATGACCGACCAATGAAAAATTCTTTTGTAAACCCGTTTTCGGGTATAAATACTCCCCGTGTGTACCCCTGGTGACATTCAAATCATTTTCATAGTCAGACAGATTTAAAGTCAAAAGGAGAGCTCCGGGATTATGACCGACCAATGAAAAATTCTTTTGTAAACCCGTTTTCGGGTATAAATACTCCCCGTGTGTACCCCTGGTGACATTCAAATCATTTTCATAGTCAGACAGATTTAAAGTCAAAAGGAGAGCTCCGGGATTATGACCGAACCAATGAAAAATTCTTTTGTAAACCCGTTTTCGGGTATAAATACTCCCCGTGTGTACCCCTGGTGACATTCAAATCATTTTCATAGTCAGACAGATTTAAAGTCAAAAGGAGAGCTCCGGGATTATGACCGACCAATGAAAAATTCTTTTGTAAACCCGTTTTCGGGTATAAATACTCCCCGTGTGTACCCCTGGTGACATTCAAATCATTTTCATAGTCAGACAGATTTAAAGTCAAAAGGAGAGCTCCGGGATTATGACCGACCAATGAAAAATTCTTTGTAAACCCGTTTTCGGGTATAAATACTCCCCGTGTGTACCCCTGGTGACATTCAAATCATTTTCATAGTCAGACAGATTTAAAGTCAAAAGGAGAGCTCCGGGATTATGACCGACCAATGAAAAATTCTTTTGTAAACCCGTTTTCGGGTATAAATACTCCCGTGTGTACCCCTGGTGACATTCAAATCATTTTCATAGTCAGACAGATTTAAAGTCAAAAGGAGAGCTCCGGGATTATGACCGACCAATGAAAAATTCTTTTGTAAACCCGTTTTCGGGTATAAATACTCCCCGTGTGTACCCCTGGTGACATTCAAATCATTTTCATAGTCAGACAGATTTAAAGTCAAAAGGAGAGCTCCGGGATTATGACCGACCAATGAAAAATTCTTTTGTAAACCCGTTTTCGGGGTATAAATACTCCCCGTGTGTACCCCCTTGTGACATTCAAATCATTTTCATAGTCAGACAGATTTAAAGTCAAAAGGAGAGCTCCGGATTATGACCGACAAATGAAAAATTCTTTTGTAAACCCGTTTCGGGTATAAATACTCCCCCGTGTGTACCCCTGGTGACATTCAAATCATTTTCATAGTCAGACAGATTTAAAGTCAAAAGGAGGAGCTCCGGGATTATGACCGACCAATGAAAAATTCTTTTGTAAACCCGTTTCGGTTATAAATACTCCCCGTGTGTACCCCTGGTGACATTCAAATCATTTGCATAGTCAGACATGATTTAAAGTCAATAGAGAGCCGGGATTGACCGAGCCATGAGAGAGCTCCGGGATTATGACCGACCAATGAAAAATTCTT
>JANJGK010004351.1:7827-37827 GCA_039081455.1 Macrobrachium rosenbergii
TTAACCAAGTGTAAAAAGGAAGAAAGTATGTAGATGGCATCTTTTTAGCAATCGAATGTCCACGGTCTTAGTTAGTGCAGGATATATTCCATTTTATGAGACAGGTATACAGAAGAATAAACAAAGCTGTGGTTTTTAATTTTTCGTGATAATGACAACAGGTTTAGTGTTATTACTCACCTAGCAACAGAGAAGCCTGCAGTAAGTTATAATTCTGCTTCCGGTAAGATAAAAAAGATATCCAAATGACTCATCCCTTCAACTTTTATTAAGTGATAACACCATTACACCAAAGACTTAAAACTGCTGGAAAATTCAAATAGTATGGCAAATGCTAGAGTACTTAAATACTAGATCATTGTAGATTATTGACGCTTACAATTATTTTCCTTTTTTTTTTTAAATATTACCTTTTCTAATACTCAAATTGCCAAACCAATAAGACTACAATAATATCGGACGTGAAAATATGTCTTTTTCGAAGAAATTTTAAACGCAGGATTATGTATAATATTTCATGGGCACCTCATTAACTTGTGTTAATCTCCCACGCTCAGAGATTCTATTTCAGAAATAGTACATCTGAGCTTTAAGGTTGTATTATCCTGACAATGCTTTTTGTCAGTTTATGCAAAATTATTGCCATAATATAATTTTAAAGTGGTAATCTTAGAGATATATCCGAAGGTCACTAAGCTCTTTTATTTAGGTTGGTGGATTTGAAATACAACACGTATCCCTACGTTCCTAGTATCAGTGTATTTCTAATCGATCTGAAGAATCACATACATGCCTGAGCAATTTGTACAAAAGAAAAATGGTCTCTTGAGCTTTGATAGCCGCTGGAACAATCGAGGTCGGTCCTAGAGAAGCCTCGTTGCATATTCATCATCATGCAAATGTTATGACAGAATACACCTGAAGATGTTGCTGACACGCGAGTGTTCCTGTGACACAGGGTGTCTCGTTTGTGAGAAAGTTTGTTAATAACGTCAATTGCAAGGATATTCATTTTGGATTTAAGCTTCCTTGTAGGCATAAGCATTTTTTTCTTATACATACATATATATATATATATATATATATATATATATATATATATATATATATATATATATATATATATATATATATATATATATATATATATATAATATGCACATATTTCATTTTAATTCTGTAGTAATACTTCCATCGTAAATATTACTTATTACTGTGATATTTTGGTGCGTATTTGATCTAAATACGGCAGCATAAGCTTTGGGACTAAATATATGCTTCAATATCATTATCAAGGTTTTTATTTTAGCGTTGATGAGGATGCCCGTTGTGGAATTTAGCCAGATTGGCGTTGCTGACAAACAATACAAGAAGGTTAATTTCATTTGCATCTCATTGGTCGGGTTAATAACTCTGGTGTGTATTTAGACAGAACGTGAGCTCAGTCACAAATGGAAATAAAACGGAAACTGAGACATTGTCACTAGTCTGTAATTAAAGAAATAAACTTAGAAAACGGTTGACAGTGAATTTTATGAATTTCAAGTTGCTCTTTGCCTGAAAAACGACTCTCACATTCAAAATGCTCTCAGGAATGGTTTAGATTTTTCATTATCATATATTAATGCGAAAATCAAAGAGCTCCAACACATAATTAAGGAACTATTAAGGTTTTGATTGATTAGAGCATGCAACACTATGTTAATACTTCACTTGTATAATATTGGTGATCTACGTTTGTTTATCTTATGTACAGTTTATGCTTCATAATCATAGACTACATTCAACTTTATTGAAAACACGGTCAGTACTGACAGTGATTACTGGCAATTCATTATAATAACAGATGCTGCACAATTCTCACAAGTTTGAGAAAAAAATGACAATAAAAATGTAGATATTTAAAAATATATATCTCAGTCACTATGACTGCTTAATTACTTGAAGTAAATATTCCATATTTATTCGTTACCTTATGTTCTGATGACTTCACAACTTGCTCCGCCATGTTTGTTTACAAGTGATCACGGTAGCGCGTACTGCTTCAATCAGTGATGATAGCTTGCTATTGGTGGTGGTAGTTGGTGGTGTCAGCAGTAGAAATTGATCACATTTATGATGATGATTGATAACTGTATTGCTGTTGGTTGATAGCAGGTAGCGTTATTTAACAATGCTGGTGATGAAAACTGTGTTGCCGAAACGTGGAAAAGTGGCCTCCGGTGTGACAATTTTGATGCACAAGATGATCATGTGAAGAAGTGGCGTCTTCATTTTACGGTCTGCCACACCAAGTGTGGGAAAAATGTCCACACTCTTTTTAGGGGTTTATTGTGGTCAGATATATTATATTCTTATATTATATGATTCATTGACCTATACAGTATTCTCGGTCATTTGTATTTTTATATATATTTTTATATAATAATGACTGAATAAAGAGCCATCAAAGAATGGTTGTTTATGCCGAATAATGACGCAGCAGAAGTCGATTGAGCGATGTCTTGATTGACACGTCGAATACAGACCACAACAGGGTGACAGCTTTAGGGTTCCATCTACAAAGGTAACTTAAATCTACTTAAAATCGCTTTAATAAATGTAAAAAGTGATTGCGATTAACTTGACAAGGGATGTTTACGGGAAATGATCTTCAGACTGTGAAGGGAAGCATATATCTTTAGATTTTACCGATTGTTTAATGAATTTAAAATTTAGGCGGGCGTGGAAGCCAGTGGTGTGGAAATGTTACAATACTGGACTGATGAGGGCCAGTGGTGATATTTGTCAGTGTTAAGGTAAATACTGTGACTTAGCCTACCATGGTAGCTTACAGTACTAAAGGATGTTAGTCTGAACTTTCATGATTCCTGTGCATGAAGATTGTATAACCAGCACGCTGATAGTTATGTGGTGATGTGTATGGGTAGATGGGCCGAAAAGCTAGGCCTGACGTAATTATATGCCTAAATTCTAATGTTGATGTACTAGACTAAAAGTGTTAGTGAAACAACGAGCATTTTGTTGGGTAATGTGAAAAAAGGCATCTTTATGTGAAAAATGCAGTAAATCATATTTCATTCCAATATGAAACAGATATTCAAACTGACATTAACATGCATATTGCTTTCATTCTCGCGTTCGTTATTTATTACGAACCATTTCGTAAACATTTCAATACAAATGAATAAAATGCCAGGATAATTTACGTGATGATTACGCGGAACCCTTCCCAACTAATAATAACAATAATATCAAAGTAACTTAGCGTGAAAGAACTTTCAATTGCATTCGGGTCAGTGAGGAGGAAAATGAACGCTCTAATTAGCAAAGTATTATAAGCCAGTGATCAGTTCGCGAGCGTTTCGTGCAACATCAGGGAAAACCCCTCTAATGTTATAGTATTATATCATATTCAGAACTCTGTAAGATTTTCAGACTGATGTTATTATCCCTGTTCAAATTCCATATGCAACTTGGCTACTGAGTGGTATTCAGCTTGACTTAAATCCCTGCATTATTTAACGAAAAGGTATATTTGTTTACATAAAGGAATTTCGTTTCTTGGGAATCTATGTAAGACAGGTTCCTCTGCTGGGGACGTGCCAGAGAAGGGTATTATATCCTTGCTATAACTCTTGGGAAGGATTGTAATATAGAGCAGCTATATATCCTGTCAGAGAGGCGGGCCTCCTCAACGAATTATAATTTTTTATTTAAAGTTCCATATTTAATTTTATTACGGCGTCAATACCATAGCTGTTGTGACGCCAGTTTTAGTAGCCATAAATGAATAATAATTATTATTGCATTCTTTTCAAACAATTATATCTATATACGATGGGAAATCTTCAGATGAGTGTCATAGGCTTTTTATAGATTTGATAGCTAGTCACCGCGAGATAGAAAATATATAAGAGCAGATGTGGGCAGTGACCACAAAACCTTCATTGCCACACTAAAGCTGGAATTAAAATCCCCAGAAGAAAGAAACCCTAGAAAATAAATAGATACTCCTTTTCCGATAAGCAATAAAAAAAAAAAAAACATTCAACAAGAAAAAAAAAATTATAAGAATATGCTTGTCTCAGACGTTGCTAATCAATTCGGAAAAACGATATTGTCGAGGATGAAGGAAACAAAGGCACCCCTGAATTCACTTCCCAAATCTCATCAAAAGGGGAAGGATTTGACGAGGTTTGCTCTTAATACCGTTATTATTTACTACCTTCCTTATTTTCTTACCTTCGGGTTGGTTTTCGTTTATCCTATTCTTTGGTCTTCGGTAAAGTAGGTTCCCTTTTCATAATCTTATATTTGTTAGCTAATATTTTTAACTATTTGTGAAATTAAACGAAATGACGTAGGAACACATCTGAAAAATATCCTAGCAAAATATTAATCAGAATTTTTCCAGTTCATATATCGGGGATACAGTAGTAGAATAGTCAAGAAACAAAGCTATTGGAATGCGACTTTTTACCAGATTCTTACCTCACTCCTATCAGTTTTCTTCCACAGACTCTTCTTGTTTTCTTAAACATTCTTAAAGAAATAATCTTCAATCATAAGACTTAATAAAAACCAAGCAGTCAGGATCAAACTTGCTTTAGTATCGTGACCAACCGAGGGTTATGGGGTAAAAATTAGGAGAGCCATTGATATGGAATAATTCCCATGATTGGTGAAGGACTGGGAATAATTCATGAAGGGAATCCTGAATATAATAATGTTTCAAAATATGGGAGGTTTTATCTCTTATTGAATTGCATATAAATAAGAGGAAACATAAACAACTGATATCAAATAATTTATATAAACCAGGATTAAAACAATTAGTTTTCGGAAATAAAAATAACAAGCAAAAACCCTTTCTTTGATATTATCTTTTTAACTCAGACAGAAGTGAAATGTATTGCATGAAATTCGTGATGCTTTGAAGCTAATGTATTTCGCAACATCTGTCAATTTCAATAGATGCATCAGACATGCAAAAAGAAAAATCAGGCCTGGATTTCAGGTGCAAATCAACATTCGCAAATTCTTTATCGTTAGAGCAACAGCACTCTTTCCGAATTATGGGCGCTTTGAAACCACCAAACTTGAAAGTGAATACAAATATATACACAAATGAGAGGGCAAAGTAAAATTTTCATATTATGAATACTAGATGAATAACCTTACTTGGGATGGCTTCCTTCTAATGAAAGAATGATCGTTAAGACCTTTTAGAAATCAAGAGCATAATTTACATCTCACAGTAATGGTAATAATGAGATCTTCAAAATCTGCAAAAAATAATTAGTAATGTCAAGAGAATTTATCCGAGTCCTTCCCTCTGCACAATTCATTTCCTGACCTTTTCATTTTACTTTTTCTTCGAGCATCGTTTAAAAAGTTTTCTGACTCTTACTTACTGTACCACAGGTTTTACAAAGTATTTTGGTAGAATATATCAGTGGAATACAGGTGGGCTCGCTAAATCAAATTGAATAACAATCATTTCACAGAAAATTTTAAATACGAGAAAAGTCACTGGAAAGGTGAATGTTAATTATGATTTTGTATTAATTCCATGCCTTCATAAAATTGTTTAAATCAATAAGCTAAAGGCATTTTGATATCAACTGAAACAAATGCTTAAATGCACTTATCAAACATTGAGCATTATGAACTGATATTCAAGAGGAACAATTCGATATTCTCTTTGCAAAAATCTGTTGTTGGGTTTTGCTCTTGCAATTGCAAAACATACAATGAAAAGCGAAGTCAGTTTATTTGACAAGTAAGTCTGTAAGTCGATCTGTTTTCTGCTAGTCGTAAAATGTTTGTACCTCTTGTATTTTGTAATTCAACGGCAAGAGTTTACGAAGAGGATACTTTTAAAGAATTTTCTGGAATGTCAGAATTTAGTAGTTCTGTGAAATACTGACGTTCTTACATAACCGTCTTCCATTTGGAAGAAACGGAAGTCTGGAAAACATGCCACTAGATCACGTGTTCTTTTATGAAGTGTCTGACTCCTTTTCTAGCATTTATCCACCGCTATCCCTATCCATAAGGTACGATATATCATCATGATTGTATCAGACAAGCTTAGGCAAGGGATGAAAAATAAATAGTAACTTCTACAGCTCAGGTAGGTGATATTTATGGCAAAAAAAAAAAAAAAAATTGTAGTAATAAATCTGTATTCACCATGAGAACTGTATCCAGTTGTTTTTCTTGAGATATAGGTAAATAACTTTTCTTTATACCCATGACCTTGAACCTTTTCAATTTATGATTAGCTTTGCAATTAAAATTTTCGTCTGGTTCAACGGTTTTCTGACTTATGTTTGTGGAACCGAAAGCGAATAAAAACTTTTTCTGTAAAGGAGGGAGGAGGGGGAAGAGGGTGTGCGTCATTTGTCAGCAAGAGCAAATGCATATGTCTTTTCTACAAGGAAAGATTTTGCGGGCGAAATACCTTAGGAGCAAAATAGTCGTAGATTCATACAGAAGTAAATATTTATATTATCATTTATGCACGAATTTCTTCTTATTAGTCTTGACCAGACGAATGTGCCATGAGATAACCATGAAAAAAAAGATTAATAGCGATAAATTTTAATTGCCTCAAGTATTGTTTATTTGTAACTTCGTCGCTGAAATCATTTCTATTAGAGTTATATGAGCAGCCATTTTTGAAAGCAGGACGTTGGAAATGTTATATAACTGATGTCAGTGTCAAGAGAAAGACGCAGATGCATATGATTAATATGTGTAACAAGAGGAAAACTCTTATAGGAAAGCTCAGTTAATAGTTAATGGATCATTATCTTCGTGTATGCCTATGATGATTTATCCCTTTGTGCAAGGACTTGGAAAATCCTTGACTATTCACGTAAAACCGCCATATAATGATCTTTAGATGTATCTGATTCAAGATGAAAAAATTACACACACACACACACACACACACACACATATATATATATATATATATATATATATATATATATATATATATATATATATATATATATATATATATATATATATATATATGTGTATATATATATATATATATATATATATATATATATATATATATATATATATATATATATATATATATATGTATGTATATATAAATTTATATATATATGTGTGTGTGTGTGTATCCAGATTGTTGCCGTTACTAAATGCAAGAATGATGGACGTCATGCGTAAGGAATTTCGTCTAGACCTTCTTCATGCTGGAATCATACAGTACACATGTCTGGAGACTTTACTAACGAAGTATTTGAGGGAATATGATGTTTCATATGCTTTTATATAAATATCTCTGCCATCCCGTATAATTCACCTCGTGTGGGTGAGTGAATGAGAAGCAAATAAAACATATAACAACAATGTCTGAGGCGAGGACAAGGAAGTCCCTTAATGATGGGCAAAATAAAGAAGCATAAGAGGAGCTCGTCCTTTGCAACAGGCACGTACCAATTCAGGGAGGACACTAATGAGAGGTGTTAATAAAAATGGGTAAAGGTAAAAAGTGATAGATACTTCAAGCTTTACATTTTCAAATTTAGTCAATATGATTTTCTCGCTGAGGAGATGTCTTTACCCTCGAGAATATAGGTCGAAGGAAACTGTATGTTCGTCCGAATTTAAGTCTTTCTTAATTTATTATATATTAATTTGACTGCCTCTGCGTGTCTGTCTGTGTCTGTCTAACTGTCCGTCTGCCTGAATATACTCCAAGGAAATCATCTTTTTTCCCTTTATTAGGTTAGCCATGAGTCAATGTGTAGATCGACGCTCTTTGGAAATTGATCGGGATACGAGTACGAATGCGAGTAAAGAACACAGTTGTTTCACTCTTAAGAAATTTAGAAACACCAGACAGGCCGTTCGATTTCATTGCGATCTCTGCAAATAACGTGCGTTAGTTGAGATGAATTGAATTGAATATAGAATTTAGACCAAAGGCCAAGCACCGGGACCTATGAAATCATTCAGCCCTGAAACGGAATTTGACAGTAAAGGGTTTGACATGTGTAACAGGAGGAAAACCTTGCAGTTACACTGTGAATCAATTGTTAAGAGAGGGTGGAAAGTAAGATGGAAGAAAGAAAATATGAAAGGAGATATAGTAAAAGGAACTAAAGGGGTTGCAGCTAGGGGTCGAAGGCATACTGCAAAGATCCTTAAGTGCACAGTGTTAGGTGCAATGACGGCACTAACCCCCTACGCGGAAATTCCGTTAGTTATCATTCATAGTTTTGAAACAGATTTTTTGGAAAATGTAAGGAGGATGCTCATCATATACGAGTATAAGGGTTTTTACCGAAGGGATTAAATCCACGCAGAGCTGACACAGTAATGCTTTCCCATTCTTTTACATTCTTGACCCTTAAAAGTTTTTTACGTGACTAAATTTATGTCGGTACGATGGATAGCTGAGAAATTTCTCATTTTTAAAATTTCATGCTCTTGAATGTCATGTTCTCTTACCATCTATTTATAACAGTGTATGTGAGCTGTTCTTATTATAAGTCTCATATCATTTAAACGAATTGTTGTAAGTGAATTCCTATTATCATCGGTTCAATTCTCTATAAGATATAGTCCTTGATAACTGTGTAGTACCCTAAAATTTCAGTTTAAAAAATGAAATGTCCTCCTTAATTTCGGAAAGCGACAAAATAAAATTTGTGTTGTCTTAACGGTACACAGCTCTCTCTCTCTCTCTCTCTCTCTCTCTCTCTCTCTCTCTCTCTCTCTCTCTCTCTCTCTCTCTCTCTCAGCTTCTGTGCCTGTGGTGCACTCTTGAATCATACTGTAAAGCAATTGTTTGTGTATTAAAATCTTGATTGTCCAATATGTGATGCATTGAAATAAACGGTTCCATTCTCGCCCTTAGGAAAAACGGCGAAACCGGTGACTCGTATACCAGACTTTCTCGAAAATGGAAGTCTCATAAACTCGAAGACTTAGTGACCGAGGCACTGGAGACGGACGAAGTAGGTATGCAACTGAATCGATGCTGCAATAGACATTTTCTGACGGTTAATGAGCTCATCCTTCGATTGGACTCGGCCGAGGGGAGTGTGTGCGCAGCTTATCATTTATATCCAAATCAGGAGTGGGGCCTTTCAAGTCGTTGGGTGTGATTTGAAATAAAGTTGTTTTGTTTATTTTTACTTCTATCTAGTTTAAGATACAGTTTTCGGAGGTTACATGCATTTACCTTTGATGATTATTTTCCACGTGTGTTTGATAGTTCTTATTATGTACATTGAATGTCTGCAATACGTGAACATCACAATTGTTATGAGTAAAGCAGTAAACTATATTATCAACACACTTTCTTATTTCATCTTTTACTTCGCAAGAACGACTCTTCTCCTTTGTACCGAAACCTACAAGAAAAACTCTACGGGAATAACAATTTCCTGCTTTTTTTCTCTTCGTTGTTAGATCAGAGATCAAGGATGCTAGCACCCAGCAGACTAGAAGATCAAAAGGACAGTTCAGACTGTGAACAGGATGTCGAATGTGGCTGAATTACGCGGGAAAGGATAAAAGAGATTCCGCTTTCGTTGCCCATTCCTTTAAAGATAGGGCCAGAGACACATACGGCTAGATGTGTAGGAAAATCCTTTATTTCTTACAAACGGCTCCTTCCGGTGACAATGCTGCGAGATCTAGTTTGTAAGGGATTATCTTATATTTCTCGTGTTCTTCATTTTATAGAAATACTGTCTTTCTTTTAGAAAATTGTAGAAAAAACGAGTAAAAAATGCGCCGAAGTTTTTTCGGCCCAATCGAATTTTCTGTACAGTGTATAATGCTGTATGAAACTCTCAGCCGCGGCCCATGAAACTTTCAGCCACGGCCCAGTGTTGTTGGTACCTATTGCGTTGCCAGAAGCATGATCATGGATAACTTTAACCTTAAATAAAATAAAACTACTGAGGCTAGAGGGCTACAATTTAATATGTTTGATGATTTGAGGGTGGATGATCAACATACCAACTTGCAGCCCTCTAGCCTCAGTAGTTTTTTAAGATACGAGGGCGGATAGAAAAAGTGCGGACGGACAGACAAAGCCATGTCAATAATTTTCTTTTACAGAGAATTAAAAAATTGCCTAGCTTCTCCTCTGTGTTTTTGTGATATTCCATCAGAAAGAGCGCCATGATATCTCCGGATGCAATGTTTATTCGTGGAATTCAAAGTTTTCAAACGGTATTTTTTATTCTATTTTTATATTCGTCTCTTCTTTTATTTTGTTTTGTTTTTGTAGTTTCTGTTTTTTTTATTTTATGTATACTTGTTTTCTCTTATCTCTGTTTTTTAATGTATAATTGTTTTCTATTACCAAACTTAAATAAATGTATACACTACGTATTCTACTTATACCGGATGCCATAGCAAAACGACCAAACAAATGTTGGTTTTTAGAACAGGTGTCCAGGAAAAACAACGAAGAGGTATTCTTAAAGGGTTGCAAACAAAGCGAAGGAATCGCTGTACTCATCAGTTTCATCAAGGAATGTCTAATCAGTGAGAGGAGCACAAGACTATCGGTTTCCATCTCCTCACACAAGGTAAGAAGAAGAAGGAATGCGTGTTAGTTAACTATCCTGAGATTCACAAGCCACTACGAAAACGAGAATAGAAGTAATTAAGCCTAAGCATTTTGCCTAATTAACAAAATACACTTGCATATCCTTTAGTAAATGTTAAAAGTAAAATTCAAACAGAAGTAAAAAACCTTTCCCTGTGGAAACACTTCTCAGGTTTCTTTTTTTATAGGAAGCTAACATGATATATGGTGCAGTATATTTCCTAGAGAACAGCAAGATGCCAGGTTCACATCAATTTTCCGCAGTAACATCCATCAGATCGAAAATCTCAGCAAACTGCAAAGTTCATTCACCGACGATTTATTGCTCCTGACGCTGGTCACACTGAAACCGTATTCTTCTTCACATAGAATTTAATTTTACCAGTTTTATTAATTAATGATTTTGAAGACCTCGCCCCTTATACCTTTTGATCTTCGGAATGATGTTTCGGATATCTAATTTGAAAAGATTATCCAAATGCCATAACAACAGACTGTGGAGCATACATAATGAGTACTTTTTTCTAAGTTTCAATTAAATATCAATAGGGTTTATAGCACTATGTTGTTCAAAGCAAATCTGTGCTTATTATTGATGATAATGATCATAGTTTACACACGCTCCCTCGTTAACATAGCAACCCCCCCCCTCACCCCAACACGCATATATTAACGGTTCAAGACATTTTCTTCATGTAAATTTGACCTAACTACTTAAGATGTATTAATATGCATATCACATCAGTAAAGGTTTAGATCAGCAACGTGTTCATATATTTCTACCGCGCCTTCTACAGATAACCTAAGTCGCTTCCAGTATTTTTCATACTCTCTGACACCTTTATTGCTGCAAAGGACGTGTATGTACGTGTGTTGGCTCTGTGTATTTCTTTATATGAATGCGTTATAAGGCTTGTATTGTATCTTGGGTAGATGGGCGCACAATACGGGCCGGAGTTTTAGCAAGGGTTATGTAGAAGAGATTCTTTAGAAATATTCTTCTCTTGGACACAAGGACCACAGTCTCTCGAGCTGATTCATATTATTGAAGCCATACACTGGCGTAATTTGTCAGAATACTGGCCAAAGATTTCCACAATAATCTTTAGAAGAAAATTTTACTCATATACTTGCAAAAGCAGCAAGGTGGCATATTTTAGCGTTCTAGTCCATGGACCATTCGTTTGTATACTCTCCTAACCCTGAATATGATCACTGCATTGTAAGTCTTAACATCTGTTAAAGAAGTTCTCACAATAAAACATATTATTCAAAAGCATCTCTGTAAGTATGAAATCTGGAACAATTCATTTAGTTATTTCTATTTAAGTAAAATGTAAAGTAATCGAGGCGACACTAGGTATTTGGTTTTTTTTAGCTGTTTAGTTGGGAAGACACTATCCGCGTGTGGTGCTGAATATCCCAAGAAAAAGAAAGAAAAAATATAAGGAAAGTAAACATTGCAAAACATCGACAGTTGCACTTTTTCACATTATATCTCTTTCTCCTCCTTTCTCAAATCCGTGGTGTCGATGTATTCTTATGAAACTGAAAGTGAGGAATGTCAATCGAAAAACCCTAAACTAAGGTTAAAAACGAATAACTAACATTTTTGAATAAATATGACTTTATTTAATAATATACATATGTATAATATACGTATATGTATATATATATATATATATATATATATATATATATATATATATATATATATATATATATATATATATATATATATATATGTGTGTGTGTGTGTGTGTGTGCGCACGCACACACACACACACACACACACACACATATATATATATATATATATATATATATATATATATATATATATATATATATATATATATATATATACATTACCTAGAAACGGAACAAAAACATATGAGAGGCTGAACGTAGGAAATCCGTGAAGCAGAGGCAACAGATGCCAAAAGCTGGGAAGAATTTAAAGGCAGAGAATCTGTGTGATGGCGACGCGTGTTTTAAAAGGTTGGATGTATGTGACAGGAAATGACGTCAGACAGTGACCAGGGGTAGAAAGACCAGGGAAAGTAAAGGGGAAAACTCAATAGATCATTCCACTGGCAGTCAGTGGACACGGAGATGTATTTTTTTTAAGAGAAATATAATAGATAATAGAAAACAGGCGGAAAATCTTGAAATGTGTAACGACAGAATTACACTGAACAGACGGTTTTCATATGAATTACATGTTATACTAAGAACGGAAACTCGTTCTTTATTCAACAGCATATTTGAATAGTTGACTAATCTGACATGTGACCAAAATCCGTCTTGTCGCAAAAGTTATCTGAGACCTTTATACAAATGTTCTCTAAAAAAAATAATTACCCAATTTTGTCAAAGAAATGTATATATCTAAATGTACAAAATTGCATACTAACAATGTTTTTTCCGACTAAATATCTATTAGGCCTACTCTGTTATTTTTAAGAGCGCTGGAAAAAAATCAGCCAAAAGATCAAACTGTAAACCGCTGAAATAAGAATTTATGGAAAACGAATGCAGTCAGATCACTACCCACCATGACAACCAAGTGTCAAAAACTACCGCATATTTACTTCACTTCTTAGGTCAACTTAGCAAAGACAATTTTGACGGAAAATTCGTTTTGTGTGCCGCCACACTCGAGGATCAAATTCAGGAAACTACGGGGGCTTAGGTATAGGTTCTAATGAACACGAGAGAACAAACGAAGTGGAGACAGTGAGAGAGAAGAATGACTTCAGTCAGGAAATACAGACAACGTACTACAAGTCATCAAGTGTCAATATTTCATCATAAGTCTTCAGTATCAGGTTCCTTCTCAGAAGACTTGAACTCTCTTAGACTACCCCAAGAAAAACGCAGAAGACTATTTATGTCTTACTATATGTGCGTGTATACACACATACACACATACCTATATATGTTTATATACATATATACACATATATGTATGTATATATATACATGTGTGTGTTTTCATAATGCAATTTGAGGTTGTATGTGCGAGAGTTTATTGCGTCCGCGAGTGTACCTGTGTGCAGAGTTGAGAGCCCCACGAAGGTCGCTAACCTCGCAAACAAGAAATTCTGGAATCCTTTAAACTCGAGCCTCTTCCCCTCTTGTCGGATAAGAGAAGACGAGGACTATGCGAGGTTCATTGCCCCAATGCATTCCAAGAGCATCGTAGCCTCACATTCGGGAGAATCATGGAAGCAAATATATCTTGACCTTCCTCCTCCCTCCCGCTCCCGTTTCTGAATATCTAAAGGACGTCAGTGGCATCCTTTGGACCCTTTAGGATCGCTCAAGATCCCCGATAGCATGCCATATGGAGGAACCTAATAATGGAAAGTCCTTTTGAGTTTACTTTGTCGTGTTCCCTTTCCAGTTTCTTCGTCCGTGTAAGATATAGTTGTTTCACATATATACAATATATATATATATATATATATATATATATATATATATATATATATATATATATATATATATATATTCATAAAACTTCAGAGGGCTGAGATACAGTGACTACTCTCGGTCTTAAAGGTAATGTTCAAGACATGCATATATTCGATGCCGCTCTCTTGGTTGTGGTCATATTTATATATACAGTATAAGTATATATATATATATATATATATATATATATATATATATATATATATATATATATACATATACATATATTTAACCACTACCAAGAAAGTGGCATTGAATGAATGCATGTCCTGAATATTACCTTTCAGACGGAGAACAACAACTGTATCTCAGCCCTTTGAAATGAATATCCTGATCCTGTTGTGTTTGGGACGTCTTTGAAATACAGAAGAAGTTAGAAACTGGCCTATATATAGCTTTAGAAGTTCTCGGTTGATTGAAAATATAGCACTTGTTAAAGGAAATGTTTTTTTTTTATATTTATCAATATTTTTCATTGATTTTATTTTTGCTGATGATAAATATTTTCATAGTAATTTTTGAACCTCGTAAATATTGTAGTGAGGCAATATGGACTTAGCAAAAGTAAACAAGTTTTACATACAATAATAATATGTATTGGTTATAAGACCTGGAAAGCGTACCCAAAGGCTGATGGTTCAGTTGTGTTTGGATATGAAAAGGAATAAACTTATTACACGGAAGAGACAACTGGATTTAAAGCTATAAAGAAGGGCCGTCCAATTTGTTTATTCTGAAGGCCACTCTTGAAAAAGCAAAAGTAATGCTGGCCACCTGTGTGTGTATATATATATATATATATATATATATATATATATATATATATATATATATATATATATATGTATATATATATACATATAGTTACTCAGAATTCAGGAATAAGAAATTTTTATGATATAAAAAGGAAAATAAAACTTTTACGTATATTTCTCTAGCGGGCCACTTTCAAAATAAAACGGGCCACTTTTGGCCCGCGGGCATGGGGTTAGACGGCCCAGGTATAAAGGATCATTGTTGGGATCCTTGGAATGTAGGGCAGACAAGTGGCGTCAGTTTGACATTATATGCATGTGCATTGTTTGAAAATCAAGACGCTTCCCTTATATGGGAAAGATTTTTACAAATGCAATAAATAACAAATATAGCACGTCTGGCTGTAAAATAGTTCCGATTCAATACTACATAAACAGTTCATGAATAATTAATAAAACGTCGACAAAAGAAAACCAGTAAACAGACCAATATCAGAAGCCGAGGAGCAACCGAAAGCTTTAGTCCCGATTCTCGCCAAGGAGCATCGAGCGACAGTTCTCAGTAACGATTAACCTTTGGTAGTTGCTCCTGGAGCTGATCGTCCTTGGAAAACAATGTCTGCCTTCGTCAGGAGTAGTCTGGATGAACCGGGTCCTTCCTACGTCGACCGGCAAACATCTTGGAACAGTTTGGTATTTAGTATAGTATAAGGTTAGTGTTCAGATTTTCAAGTTTTTGCCACTCTAGTCATTAATAGATTTTTTAAGTTTTTGCCGCTCTTGAGTCATTAATGTAACCGATTACTTTGCAAATAGATTAGTTCGTATTTTGTTTAACTTTTGTTTTAATGATTCCCTGACTTTTAATTCTACATTAACTCCTGGTGCTTTCATAACACTGGGGTAGATGGTGAATCTGCTTTTACGCCAAGGTATATAAAGGAGCATGGTTGATTTGAGTTCTTAACATATTTCAGGTGCGTTCGTGTTAGTACCTACTTCGGTGACTGTACATATCAATGATGAATATTCAAACCTCTTAACCGGTCTTCTGTTTGGGCGATGGAATCTTCACGGAGAACGAGTTTGACCCGCATCAGTTTTCAAGAGGATAGGTAAATAGAGAAGATAGAAAGAAACGGTGAGTGATTTGCTGTTTATATCTATGCAAAAACTTTTTTTTCCTCCACCCCTATAGGGGCGGTGCCCCTTTAGGGGTGGAGGTACTCCCTTGAACTAGTTATGGTCGGACGGAAGTCCTGCCATAATTAGTTCCTGGGAGGAAATTTTCGCCGGACAAAACTGTCTCCAGCTACTGGTGAGTGTTTGTACTAAGTTTGATAGGATTTTAGTCAATTGAATTAGAGGTCCATTGTGTAGTCACTTTAAATCGATTGCTAAACCTGAAGTCCCAGGAAAATTACTTAGAAGTTAAAATTTAGTCTTAGTAGATATTTGATTACAAGATATTTGATACTTATTGTAACTGCGTAGTTCATATTTGTAACTGCGTAAGAACTCTTTTTCATTTAGTCAACGTTACGCTGCCAGTTTGATATACTAGCAGAAGTTTGTAGTTTTTTTAGGCTTAACCCTAAATCTGTTGACATGTCTGATTAATGTTAAACGGCGACCCTCAAGTCGTTAGTGCTGTACGAAGTCAGAATATTTGATTTATACTTAATTTCTGAAAGGTTAATATTAGTTCAGACATTTAAATTTATATGAACGCTTGAAAGTTCAGTTGCAAATTTTTCTCGGAACGATTACCTTCCAAATAGGTTTCACGTTATGATTTCTGTTTGAGTAAAATAACTTTTACTGTTCTGAACCGGTCCTTAAGCTTTTATCTATTCTAGGTTGATGAGACTGGTGTGACCTAATTCCTAAGGAGTGAAGTATACTTTCTGGAAGTTTTTCCTGGATAAGAAACAAATGCAGTATGAAACCTGGAGCCCAGAACTTGAGCAATTGGTATGATGGGCTTCTAATGCTACCATGGATTTCCCTTAGGTTTCACAAAACTGTCCTGGATGAGATTAACAATGAACTATGCTTTTAAAACAATGGTAAATTATCTTTATCCTTAATATTTTTTGTATGGTTGAGTATGAAAAAATAAGGTTAAAAATTCAAACATTGCTCGTATTCAGTGGCTTTCTTTTTGGAAGGCCTAAAATGGTTGCTAAGAATTTTAAGTACTAAGACTTGAGACACGTCAGTGTACCTTAACTAGAAGGTACTTAAGTTACTTAATTGAGCATTGGACAAAGGTTTCTGTAACTGACTATAGTCTGCTTCAGTTTCTGGGGAAAATAACTTGGTTAACTAAAGATCAGAACCTGGATACTAGGAGAACTGTAGTAAATAGCATATGAATATCATAGCATATGAATATCATATGGGTAAGAAATAAACTATTTTACTGGTTAAGTATATTAGCCAAGCAACAAAGTATGTAGTAAATTATTTATTTGTTCAACCTGAGTATTAAGATTCTTGATACTTAATTTAAGAAGATTGAAGAATGGTTATTCGTAACTATAGCTGGTTGACAGAAGTGATCAAAGCTTGACCATATGTAGTGTGGATTACAGTTATGTAAGGATAGTTGTTTAATGTTGGATTATAAACTGTAATCGGCGATACCCTCGGCTCTGTCCATAGTTACGTTAGTTAATTTAAGGAAAAGGTGGGAAAGCAACGATTGTCCTAGAGCGAAACTGGTCACTCGAGAAAGGAATGGGAAGAAATTAACTAAACCACTGAGGATGAGTATACGAAAAGCTAAAATGCCAGTAGTGTTATATGTCCAATATGTACGGAAGGTTAACTTGGTTCATTACGTTAGTAATTATTACCACTAGTAGATGTCAGAACGAACAGGGAATTAACTTTTCTTGATCGACAGAGATACACATTCAATTGGTCGCGTTTTCTTTGTGTAACAATAGTTAATTTTGAGACCAACACCGAGGACATTGGGACTACTGCAGTGGCGTTTCTCGATGACGCATTCCTTGTCGGTAGGATCCAGCCTAACAGGTCATTCGATTGTCTGCGTGAACAAGCAATGCCATAGTTTCATTAGTTTTTTTCTATTAATGTGGCTTAGAGTTATCAGCTACGAGTTAGTTAAAACTGAACAAAAATACGTAGACGAGAAACGATTTGTAAGTCAATAATTGCAAAAATGTTTTAATCTATGGAAAATAATGCTGCCTCTGTGGTTTATAATTCAAAAGTACAGTAATACCGTTGAACGGTGTAAATGCGGAGAATTTAGCTGTGTAAATAACTTCCAGATCGTGAATAGCATAACTTCGTGGAAAGGGGCTTTATTCTCTATACAAACTTAATGGTTTTTTAGTCATCAAAATTATTTCTTTTCCATTTACGACAATTCTTGGGATCAATATCTAACCAAGGTTTAATGTAATGTACTAAAACGATAGATAATTATATATGTATACATATATGTACTGTATATATATATATATATATATATATATATATATATATATATAATATATATATAATATATATATATTATACATTATATATATATATATATATATATATATATATATATATATATATATATATATATATTATATATATATATATATATTATATATTATTTATATATATATATATTATATATATATATATATATATATATATATATATATATATATATATATATATATATATATATATATATATATATATATATATATAGTATATATATATTATATATATATATATATATATTATATATGTATATTATATATATATATATATATATATATATATATATATATATATATATATATATATTATAGATAGATAGATAGATATAGTGTGTATGTGGAGAGTTGTTGAAATGGTAAAAAGAGGAGTTATTGGAAGATGAAAATTTAATTTAATTTTCATTTGCAAAAATGAAGATAACTAAAAAAAATTTTGCCAAGGCCAAAGATACCGATTAAGAGGGGAGGCTTGCGAATTGTTCCTGATGAGTTCACTGGTTCGGTGGAAAGGGGGTTGGGCTATTGGCACCTGTGAAGAAGTAGCAATAAAAAAGCACAGTGGGACAACGATATGGAAGGTTTAGTGAGAGAAAATAAGTGTGTCTGAACGCTGAGGTTACGGAGAAAAGATTATCTGTAGAGCCAGACAATAGGATTACTTGAACGTTTATTAATTAGGAAGAGTTGGAAGGCGATTAAAATTTAAAGGTGAATTTTGATTAAGTGCGATAGCAAGAAGAGGAGGTTAAGCAGGGCTGAAGAATATGTGCAGTGACTTCTTAGTTGGTAAAGGGCTCACGTAATAAAAGAAGCAAATGGGAATATGATTCATAGTTAAAAAGATGAATCAATGTTTGAGGTAGTCTGATCTCAAGGAAAGAGTAGCCTACAGGTCGCCAGGTTGATGAACAGGGTATCTAAATTAGACGTCTAAGTTTTAGGATGAAGAAGAGTGAAACACGAAAATTGTTAGCTATATGGAGTATAATAACTCCTGGATCGATAGAGTCTAAACGTAGAGGAAGTACAGTTATGTACAGTTACTGTTAGGTGATTTGTAGTACAGCCATCGTGACTAGATTTGATTAACTACTGACGAGACGTCCTCGTAGCTACATGGATCAGCTACAGGACGACTGTGACAGTGTCGTTTGAATTAGAGAAAAGGTCAGTGCATGAAATATCGTCCTAATAAACAGGTTTTATCTTTAGTAGTTTTAACGAGAAGTTGCTTTTGACTCTTGGATCTTGTAATTGACGGTAAATTAGTAGAGGACTTGTACTGGATAGTTTTCTACCTAGTAAAATTAATGATAATTTCATTTTTTTACTTTCAGATCGTGGACTCTACAAGGGAATTGCTGGAAAGACATATGAATTCTGTGCATTTCTGAAGAAGAGTTCTCTCTATTTGAATACGGTATTCGGATATTATTCTATAATATTTCTTTTGCAAAAAACATTCCAGTTGAAAATCTTCATAATTTGTTGTTATTATAAGCTTTTCTGTTCTTGCTCAGCTGGTTGGTGGGATTTTTATTGTTAGTTTTGCTTTTGTTTAGGTTATACCAAGTACGTTCATTTCTTTAAATTACAATAGTCAATAGTTTTTAAAATTATTTTTGGCTTTATCGAATTATACTTAAAAGTAACGTTGGGTGCTTTATTCAAATATTCATTGCCATAGGGAAATTATGCTTGACCTGTATGGTCACGTCATTTTGACCTGATTATTCTGTCAGAAACTCTTGCGTCTGGAAGTAAATCTAAGGCAAAGTCCATCTTTCCAGTGGTATTTATTTGACAATGATATGTAGTAAGGCCCCATTATACGTGGATAATACATTCCAAGACCCCCAGCGTATCCCAATGCGTTCAGGTGCGGCTGTGCAGGTCTCCTGTGTAGGGAGACCTGCACAGGATACCGAGCACTAACGGCAACCTTAGGAATGTCTGGAGTTGCTAAAGGTATCGGGCTGACAACGTACGAAAACAAATAGGAGAATGACATACAAATTATTGCAAGTCAGTATATACGTAATAATGCGTCATGTCATATGTTAAAAAAAAAAGTGACGTGATTGTAGATAATTCCGTAAAAATGGTTAAAACAATGAGAACTGAGATATGGTTTCGAAACTTTGTGTGAGTGTTGCCCACTCATTGGGTTTCATTTTGCTAATTTTCATATTTTTGGCGGAAACTTCAATATTGACAACCGAAAGAGGACTTACGTCTTTGATGAACCGCTTGTAAATATATCATTTCGTAAGAACGAGAGAGAGAGAGAGAGAGAGAGAGAGAGAGAGAGAGAGAGAGAGAGAGAGAGAGAGAGAGAGAGAGAACGAACTAAATTTTGTATTATTTTGCTTGATAACGTTACTGATTAACCTGAAACTTTGCGATACGAATACTCTTTACAGCAAGCCATAATGGACCGCCAGTAATTTCCAATACTATTTCTGCCAAACTTCCCAGGAAGGTGCAATGTGGAAAAGTGGAAGCGATTCCATTTAAGGAAAGTCAGGCTTTCATACAGGAGATTTTGAATTTTTCCTATATTTCTTCCATATGAAAATATTTATTTTTAGTTTCTTTGAGATAATGAATATTTTTATTAATGTTTACCTGTTTATCATAATATATTTAGGTTCCCTGTGCAACGTCTTTACTTTATGCTGACCATGAAAATTTTTTGTGAAATTTCTTTCTTAATTGATAGATTGTACATATATGTATGTATGTATGTATGTATGTATGTATGTATGTATGTATGTATGTATGTATATATATATATATATATATATATATATATATATATGTGTGTGTGTGTGTGTGTGTGTGTGTATTTTTGTATGTATTTATGTATGTGTGTGTGTACATTCCACTAAATCCATTTTACTATGATCATGCTTAAATCATCTTCCTATTTTAATCTTGCTCTCTTTCACAATGATATATGTTCATATGGCCATTCGTTCGCTCCCACCAGCATTATTTATGGGCCGCCTCAGACCTCCTTCAAACTGCCAAATAGGAAATTCGTCTTTATTGCTGGTCATCTAAAAGAAACCTGTAGCTCTCCCCTGGGCATATTCGCTCGATGCTGTTTCATGCCTTTATGTGACAGCTGCCAATTTATCACTTTATTCTTGTTGAAACAGATATTTTTTAATTACTAAATTTAAGTTTTTCATTCGTTTCAAAATGGTGAGATTTTCCTTGGACAGTTATGAGATATTTGCTCAATTCGCGTACACACTCATATTATATATATATATATATATATATATATATATATATATATATATATATATATATATATATATATATATATATATATATATATATATATATATATATATATACATATACATATATATATATATATATATATATATATATATATATATATATATATATATATACATATATATATATATATACATATATATATATATATATATATATATATATATATATATATATATATATATATATATATATATATATATATATGTATGTATATAGGTGTTTATATAAAATCTTCAATATTTGCTTTGTTTGATCAAAATTGTTTTCAAAATCTTAGTTGATGTCATATCACAGTTGGATTCCAGCCTTGGCTTCTGTACACAAGGAAATAGTAAAATTTAAACAGGCGTGAAAAAAAATTTCGAAACATCTCGTCTCATTTTTCCCTACACTAGCTCATCATCTTTTGAACTGACTTGTAGCAAATATCTTTCTTCTATATCTACCCTCTTTGTATCTCATTTCCAATATGCTCAGCCCTTCTTGTTCTACAAACTCGGGAGCTAATTGCCATTCGGTAAGTTTCTTAATTTTTTTTCTTTTCATTAACGTCAAAACCCCTCTTCATTTGTGCGAAGGAAACTTCTCTCAAGCGTCCTTTCTTCCATCAAACTTCTGAGTCTCCTTTGTTCTCCTTCGTGAGAAAATCCCAGTGACTTTTCCTTCAAGTTAGTTCAGTGTCTTTTTAATTCCAAGACCCCTCCCTTCCTGTTACCACCATTACACACAATTTAAAAACTTCAACAGAGAAGCTATAATATTCCCAATTTGATATAATCTGTTGAATATGTATCCAATGACTATGCTACGAGAAGAAAAGTTAGCTAGTGTATTTATCATGCGCCTAATCATAGGCAGGAAAAGACATGTAACTGAATTATGCTGATATATGGAATGTTTTTTCACTATACTCTAAACTATCACACAATTTTTCTTTCCAGTAATAATTTCTTCGTAGTGATCACGTTCTTTTCTAAATAATGATGCTGTATTCCTAAATGCGTAGACTATAAAGTTATTCTGTTTATTTTATCTATATCATGATAGCCAGAAATGTACTTGTGTATCGTTGTGTGTCTTCCCCAGGGTCATTTATGGTAATTCGAGACACACAAACACACACACACACACACACACACACACACACAGATTTATGGACAATGCTCTCCATTGCAGATATCAAATGTGTCTTCCGCCAACATGCAAAAGTAAAGGTTCTTTTAGTTGACTGAGGGTAACACACACCGTTACTCGCAGGAGAGTAGAAAAGCCTTCACAATTCAGTATCAAATTCGGGATTTCCTGATAGTTTTGACTGATTCTGCTGATACGTTGATATCCAAAAGATGAAATGCATAAGGAACCTCATCGTTCCCATAGATATCCGATATCACGTTAGCGATGATGTTTTGCATATTTTATTCTTTTTCACCCACAAGCACAGGAGTTCATTACGGCTAATGAACGCAAATATCTGTCAAAATAAATGAATCTAAAGAATGGGAAATATACGTGTAAGATAAATGTCAAGTTTGAGCACACAGCGAACTATGTGGAAGCCACCCTAGAATCTGTAAGGAAATCAATCGTCTAAAATGAAATCAAATATTTCCTGAATTATCAAGTTGCTTGTAACAACAAAGCCCATCCAAGAGGATTCACTCTACTAGGAAAATACTCGCGAAATCTCAGATTTTCAAGATTCCGAAGACGATTTCCCAACGTCAGTTTCTCACATACTTGGAGGCAATCTCTCTCTCTCTCTCTCTCTCTCTCTCTCTCTCTCTCTCTCTCTCTCTCTCTCTCTCTCTCTCTCTCATGGATATTCGCCAAAACCCACCAATTTCTCAGCATTTTTTCGAGATTGAAATTCGTTCTCTAAAATAAGAAAACTTGTTAAAAGGTGTTTTAATCACTCTCCTCTTCGCTGAGAATCTTCAGAGAGTTGTTTAAGACTTCCTGTTTGGAACTCCGCAATGGGCGGCTTTTTGCTCGAGGAGTTATGCAGGAGATTCGCGGCATCCCAGGAGGCTCCTTATCTTGACATTCTCAGATCTGGGTTAACTTCTTGAAGAAATGCCTGTTTCTGCGATATATGATGAATATACTCTTTAATTTACGCTTTCGATGCCTCACCGATATATAAATTTATGGAAAGAATTCGAAGTTGCATTTTCAGTGTTTCTTCGAGAGTGGATATTATCTAAAGTTATGCTAAAAGTGAGATATAAATACAGCTACTTCTACCGCTACTACCTGTACTAACTCGCTCACACATTTACTGGTCCTTGGCACCAAACAATGGAACATTAACTTACCGCTGTTTTGCATGAGTAAAGAAAAATCACGGCAAAATTTGGCCGAGCATGGATTTTTTTTTATTTTATATATATCAATTATTTACTTTAACATTTTTTTTGTAAACTTCGATAAAGTACAAGCATTTACCCTTACAATAAAAGCAAAAGTAGTACATTACAAGGCAAAGTCACAACGATGAAAAATTGCATATTGTTCCTTACTTTATACCATGCAGTGTTGGGCTAAATGAAAATTTAAAAATACATATATCATTGGACAGGCAATTAAAGTTAAATTAGCATGATACAAACAACGTGACAGATAAACATTTGTTTTGAGCGAGGTTTTCGCACCTGTGTATAGAAATATCTGTTCAGGGTTGATTTAAACTCATTTTTCTTACCCTTTTTGAAACATAATTGATAAGTGCGACTAATTTCAGCAGCTGTGCGTTTGTAGACCTTTCAACATACTTCCATTTTCACATATATCACCCACTAGTGATGGGCTCTGGCCAATTTGAGACTTGGATCTGAATGTCAAGGTCAATGCCAAACTAAGAGGTCAAAGTTCAAATGTGAATATAAAGCATTAGCCATTACTTTCAAAAAGCCAGTGGAGAGTGTTATAAGTTTACAAGTATTAATATTAATACAAGTATTACCTTTGTCTAGGTAATACTTCGAGTAAAATGTGAAGAGGAATTGCAACCTTTTCCATACTTGTTTCAATGTAGAAAAAAACAGCATGTGCAGACTGTGTTTAAGGTCAATAAAATTCAAGTGAAAATTCTACATCCGCATTCTCTCCACTTTATCATTATCAGTTATGCAATTTGTTTTTGGGGATCAGAAAATTTTTCTGTGACATAAGAAAAGGGTATTATTATTTGTTTCATTAGATATCTTAATTTTTTTCTCCCAAAAGCTGTTTATATATTCGCCCTTCTGAGGATTTTATCTAATTTTATTGCACTAACATAATTGTAAGGCTAATTAACCAAACCGTCATTTACCGGTTCCTACGCTCCGTCGGTTACGAAATCTTGGTAAATTTGTCTCTGAGGATATTTTAATGATTTAGTCTTGATTTTGATTAGTCGTGATATATATCGGTGCAGTTTTATACACCTTCCTGTTCATTATTCCATCTGTACCATCATCCCGACCGTCCAGTCTAAAGTAAACTATTCGAATGCCATCTGCGATAAAAATAAAGCAAACGCGAACAGTGAATGCCAAGAGACGTATCCTCGAGAATAAAAGAAATGGCAGTTCTAGAACATAAAGACCAAGCAGGAAGAGTTGACGGTACCCACTGTAAAAGGATAATATCCCCTCCAATACTTTATGCTAGTATCCAATACAAGTAAACGGTTTCCTAACGACTATTGATCCCGTTCGTCAGGCCCTGTTAATATTTTGTCCTCGTTCTGAGTATCAATATCATCTGTCCAGCCCCACCTATCAACTCATGGCCTTTTGCGCGAGAGGAAAATGGGCTTTTCCTCCTTACGGCTTCCGGTTGAGACCCCTCTGGAAATACTATAATACGAATGCTTTTAGCCGATATTTCTGTAATTCCTTTGCAATAGTATCGCGAAATGAAGGGGTCAGACGGTCTGTATTCTTATCTAAACGATTATTGTATCGTTCTTCTCCCTCTTTCTCAAACCATAATGCACTAGATATTCTCATTCCTGAATAACAAAAAAAAAATAGTTTTGCGTTTTTTTGTGATGACTGAACAATCAAACTAATAGACGTTCTTTAGATCTGGATTTGCATTTATCGGGTAAGCTTAAAAAATACAGCAAAATATAGCTATTATTTTGTATCCTTTTGAGCTGGGTACGTTCAACTATGTAAATATGAAAATAGATATCAAAATTATGCATGTTGTATGAAGTTCTATTCTGTATTTTGATAACATGATTTCATTATGGCTTCTCAGTTCATCATCTCTTTTAATAAGAAAATAAACATTCAAATTAAATTTTTATGGAATATATAAATAAGTGCCTTGAAGTGTAGTACATAAAATAATTAGTTACTCATAGCATCATGAATAGGTCATCAGTTACCATTAGCAAATGGCTTCCAGTCATGAAAACAAGAAATCAACAACATTAATTGATATTTATCTAAAAAATAACCAACCATTAATTAATATTCAAAAGGAGTGGGACGAATTATACTCTGCAAAATAACTACAGTACGTATGAGCAAATTTACACCAAGGCAGTTTTTCTTCAGACAAGCTGGCAACACCAACTTTTTATCTTTATACAGCCCAGACCTGAATGCGAGAGAAAAGATCGAGGAACTAAAAAATCAGAGCTAACAGGAAGCAAGAGCAAGAATTATTTCCAAACCTGGGAGGTCTTGCAGTAGTAGGCTACCCTTCACCTGCTGTTAGTTTTATTATTTTTTTTTAAAGAAAGCTACCAATATAGATGTCATGGCTATTGTGTTCTTATATCTGCTATCTGTATAAACACATTACGTTCATTCATTTTGATTTTTAGTTCACTCCAGGCTTTGGAAACGAACCCGATAGTCAGCCACTCATTTCCAGGACGTAGAGTTCTGTAGCGGTGTCAACGTTTATATAGAGATGAGTGTGTCAAGTCTTCACCCCTGAAGCACACACACACACACACACACACAGCACTTCCTACTTAGCCGGGGTCATTTCAGGCTGTCTCACCTGTATCGGTTTGTTCACAATAGAAACAAGTAAAAAATGCGCCAAAGTTTCTTAGACGCAATCGAGTTTTCTGCACAGCGTATAATACTGTATGAACCGCGGCCCATGAAACTTTAACCATGGCCCGGTGGTGGCCTGTTCTATAGCGTTGCCAGACTCACGATCATGGGTAGCTTTAACCTTAAAAAAAATAAAAACTACTGTGGCTAGAGGGCTGCAATTTGTTATGTTTGATGTTTGGAGGGTGGATGATCAACATACCAATTTCCATCCCTCTAGCCTTAGCAGTTTTTAAGATCTGAGGGCGGACAGAAAAAGTGCGGACGGACAGACAAAGCCGGCACAATAGTTTTCTTTTACAGAAAACTAAAAACACAAACAAAGACAAACAGACAAGCTATTACCAGCTTAGCCAACAAGACGAGCATCGAACTCCGAACCGTAGAAAGTGGAACAACTCAAGCGATGAAGCAAAAAGGGAAGAAAAGTATTTTCCGTCAATACATTTCACAATGTTTCAGGATATACAAATGCAATATCTGCCCTAGAAGCAAAACATGCTTGCCAGAGAGACAAAGTTCCGGTAGGAAAAGAAGGGAGACTAATGTTGCAATGCTGACAAAAAAATGGGGTAACTCTTAGATTTGGTGAAGCAGCCAAGTTTAAAATTACAACTCATTGCGACATTTTTGTGACGATTATTCTTCTGGAAATGTTTTGTGACATTTTTGGCAGTGTAGCTTCCTCTCTGAGCCGCATTTGCATTCTGAATAAAAAGAATAAAGAGGGAGATTGGAAAAGAATTTTTTCAGCGTTATGAAAAAATACTGATGAATTCCTGTCACAAGAAAAAAATGTGGCTTTCCTTTCCTTTCGTACTCGTTCAGTGGTTTACCCGGGAAGGCAACTTTTACGAAATAAGTTGACTTTCTTGAAAAATAAATCAAGCGATATAAAACACCCCTACTAAGTGTAGGTGTTTATTAATTATCAATAAATTACCGGTCTTATCAAATATACGGCCCATTTATCAGCCAAATAACTCTAAATAGTATCAGTGATTGAAATCTTGGCCAGATCGTAATGAAATTGCTAAATCAGCTGGAATGGAAAACATGCATGGTGATATATATATATATATATACATACATACATACATACATACACACACACACACATATATATATATATATATATATATGGATAGAGAGAGAGAGAGAGAAAGCAATGTCCAATACATTGCTATCTAAGGAAATGATGTTTTGCACCTCATATTGTCACAATACAGTTTTTTAAGGTAAATACAGTCAGTCATCGCGTTAACATATTTTTACGCTCTGGTGTTCATACCAGTCAGTACTTTCTCAAGCATGTGAGAGAATAAATAACTTATCAGTTTTTGCTCTGAGGGATATTTTTTTCCCAAACCCCTTCGCTCGAACCATCACATATTATCCCCGATATAGCTGTGTTTCTCCATCCACAGAATGATAAATTCAATGGCTTCCTCTTATTCGGCGACATAACAATTTCCTGTTCTTTCCTAGCTGAGTTTCGTGACCTTTCCATTTATTTTATCTTTCTCTTTTCTCACGAGTTTCTCGACCTTTCCCATTGTTTTATGCCTCCCTCTCCTCAGTATAGCCCTGTCACTACGACGTCACAAAGCTTGTGAGATTTCAGAATTCTTCCCCTGCTGTCTGAAACCTTCGAAAATGCTGAAGGTGAAAGGATTACGGAAGTCAGGCAAAGAAGGGGAAACCTTGACGTCATCTTTCGTCTCTTGAAAATATAAATATACTTCATAATTGTTATTACCTCATCCACTCCTTTGAACAGTTAATATTTCTTACAGCCCAGTATATTTCTATGTCGCCTGTAAGAATCTTTTAAAATTAATTAATAATGTATTTACACATTATTATTATTATTATTATTATTATTATTATTATTATTATTATTATTATTATTATTATTATTATTATTTTACCCAGTATCATCAAGGCAGTAATGCTTCATTAATTTAGACATTACATAACAACATAAATTCATAATACAAGTGCATTTCTAATATACTCATCTATGATCTCTGATCCATCCTAGGAGACTGCTTTCAGGCCATAATGATACTTAGTGAGGGAAAGCATACTTTGCACTGTTCTGCTGTTACCGTTTATATATATTGCTTTAACGCTCCTACACGGGTTCTCTGTATCTAACCGTATCATCTATTTGAGCTTTTCTCCGCTGTTTCTTCCACTGAAAAGTTTGCGAGGATTCCCTGAAAGATATTTCATTTACGGGAGATTTATCGCGTGAAGAGATTTTACAATGTTGCCATGGTCAGAATTTATGGTCGCGCTCTCCTCTCCTTCCCTTCAATTCTCCCTCCGTCAGGATATACGGCCGGACTTTAGGCCCTTTGACTTCTTGTTCGGTTTCCCTGGGAGATTTGCGTTTTTCAGCTTTTCCTTTCCTTGTCCGTTCAGCAAAGGAATCCAGGAAAACATTTTGTCTCTCTTGGCACTCCATCTATCTTCGCTCCTCTTTTCTTTAGATACTCCGATGGGGTCAGTTCTCACTTGTCTCATATTTTTCAGGGTATTCCCTCTGGTCCAGCTTTTTTTTTATGTTATTTCTTGAAGTGTCTTCTTTTCTTGTGAGTTCTGGTTCATTACAAACTGAGTCAGTGTTGTTATCATACCTACATTACAATACAATACAGTACAATAGGTAAAAACTTACATACATACATACAATAACTTGGTTATAACTTCCATTTTTACGGTTTCATTTTACCTTAATTTTTATATATACCGTGCTTATCTGCACGTTCATTCCTTTTATTTATCGCTATTGCTATGTTGTCTTTTTCCTTATTCCTATTGCTGCTTGGCGAAGTGCGGATGTAAGTATTTGGCTTTGGTAACAGACTTCTCACCTGTTGATTGATTACCATGTGATAAGCCAATGATAAATAAAGACTGCAAGGCCTGGAGCATTCCTGGAAACCAGGCTTGGAATTTGTGCAGGATAGTTCAGCCAATTTCCCTTTATAGATGCATAATTATTGTGGATGCTGAACACAAACAAATAAATGAAGCTGTTGAGACGTATTAATTGCCTTGTCAATGTGACGTAAGAAGAACAGAAAGGTCAAGAAGAATTTAAGTGGTGTGAAGTAATTTGGTATTGTAGACAGAACATGGATAAATAGGCTAATGAAAGGAATGTATTATTCGAAACTGTCAGAGGGAAGGATAGATAGCGCTTAACTAGTATTTGA
>JANJGK010004351.1:45327-64067 GCA_039081455.1 Macrobrachium rosenbergii
AGTGAGTGCTTAGTAAATGTTTAGTGAGTGTTTAGTGTTTAATGAATGTTTAGGTTTAATTGAGTGCTTAGTGAATGTTTAGTGAGTTTTTAGGGTATGGTGAGTATTTAGTGAATTTTTAGTGAGTGTTTAGTGAGTGTTTAGTGTATAGTGAGTGCCTAGTGAGTTTTGACTAATCAGTGAGTGTTTAGTGTTACTGAGTGTGAGTGTATAATAAGTGTGAGTTTTTAGTGAGGGTGAGTGTATAGTAAGTGTCAGTGTTTTGTGAGCGTAAGTGTATAGTGAGTGTTAGTGTTTAATGATTGTACATTACTGTTCAGTTTGTGTTTGATGACTGTATGCAAAGAAAGTCCCCAAATTTACAGGAACCATTTATGCTAGGCATTGCTTAGATCCAAGAGCAGATGCTTAGGCCTTGGCCACAATAGTTGGAGTGCTTAGGTCAACCTGTTTTTGTAAGGTAATTTCTCTCTGTGAAATTGGGTCAAGTAATAAGAAATAATAACAACCACAATAATAATAATAATAATAATAATAATAATAATAATAATAATAATAATAATAATAATAATAATAATAATAATAATAATAAATATTTGAGATTATGTTGATTAGAATGCAAAATTCTGTACTTCAGCTACAATAAACCTCAGAGTAGAAATTTTTCGAAATATATTTTATAGTGGTGGTTAATTTAACTATAAAAAATAACATATTCTTATATTTAAACAAGAAGAAAAAAAAAGTTGCCGAGATCTTTCAATATGGCCGCCCGAGGTCACACGCTCGGCGTTGAGATCGCCACTCTATGTTATTGATGCTCTATGGTACTAAATACTGTGCAGTTCGGTGGTCTTCCACCAGGGCGGCGCTGCAGAGCATTGCTTGCTGCCATTTTTAAAAGCTGGGTAAACGCGGCAATTGAACAGGATCTTACTGCGATTTTTTGTTTTTAAGTTCTTTATTTCAGTGTACAATGCGCAGCTTGTAACTGCCAAAATAGGCACAAGAATTCTTCCAGAGAAAATAGAACATTTCACAGGTAAGCAAAGCGTAATGAAGTTTGTTTACCGGTAATCTTGTGCTGTTGTCGTCTCGTGTCACATGTTCACTCACCAACGGAAGTTTTAGGTGGATGTGGCATAATACATAGCTAAAATAGCCCTCGACTGGCTGAAATCGATGTTTCCGATGCCGTGGGCTTACTATGATAGAGGTGCTAAATGTTTCTTCAGTAATACATCTATCTGAAAGCTTATATATTGTTGTGTATGAGGCTGTCGAGGGCGTGGGGCAGGTGAATGGAACAACCACTGCTCTCTTGGGTAAAGGCGGGAAATTTCAATTAAACATGGCATGATAGCATTGGTATTGTGGTTTTCTTTCCAGAATACCCTGCATATTTATATAATTTGTTCTAAGCATGCAAATAATGATAATAACCCAGTGTTTTGGCACTTTCCGGAACTATTTAGCTCAAAAACTTATCCAGCAAAAGCTTAAAATTCCATTTAGTCCCGTCATCCGTAATGTTGATGACATACTTGGGACCATAAGAGGCTAGCCCAGGCGTACATTTTATTTTACATTGTTGGGCATTGGTACGATAATTAGATAGAATGAATAAATAAAGGTTACAACAAAATAGTAATTTTGACTGAAATGGAATAAATGTGTGCTTAAAAGAAGGCCAGTAAAATAAGATTTCTGGCAAATTTGTATCAAAGGCCTAGCTTCATTGATCCATGCTTCATGTTTTAGCGGTAAACAGTATGAAAGGTTATTTGTCAGTTTACAGACATAAATATTACTATGGTATCATAATGAAATTGTTTTTATATACATGCAACAAAACTGTACACACAATAAAGTTTGAATGATAGGAAAATCTCGTGATTTGAACAGATTTTGCGTATAGGTCTATGTGTGGTGTGGGTTATACTAATGGGATAAATCATAATCACTGAAAGCACGTCGTTCGTTCGTATTTGATCTGAGTAGATTGTCTAAAGGCCGCCATTAACGTTTATTTATACCTGCACAGTCGGCCTGTGCAAGCAAAACTGAACGTTTATGTGAACAACAGTCTGCACAGTTTTTCTTGCCTGCGCAAATAGCTCGTCTAAATCGATGAGCCTCCGGTCAAACTGCTTGCGCATGCGCACTTCAACGTTGATGTGGTGGTGGATGCATCATGCAGCCTTTTTGGCTCAGTTCACTTTCCGTCCCCGTACAGATAATTACCGGACAGGAACAGTGTTGAGTTTTATTAAATTTGAAAGTGTTTATGCTTAAATTGATGATATATCAGATTTACTTGTTTTTTTAATAATTGATACGGATGTCAGAATAATGTATATCTATAATCTTGCCATTTTTCAGCAAGAAAAATAATTGTGTATAATGAAGCCTGAAAGTGGCAGCATCATTCCTGAATGCCCTATTGAAATATATATGAATGAGACTTTGCTTGGGCAACTAAAACCCAAAGTCTATCGTAACAGATTAAGCCTATGTATGTTTCTTCGTGGTTATAAACCATAATGCAAGTTAGTTTTTAAATGAGAATGAATATTCATTATGGCGAAATATTGTAAAACAAAAATAGGCCTATAATGTGCTTATTCATGATTATGCATCATATATGCAATTCATTTTTAAATGGGAAAAAATAATATTCAACATTCTGATGAAAAAACAAAACAATATTAGACTCCATGTCTATTTTTTGTTCACATCCAATGTAAGGCAGTTTTGAAATGGAATTAGACTAATAAACACACAAATGAAACAAAGGAGCAGTAGTAAACTATGGATGTTCACCCGTTGTAACACATGAGAAAATCATCCTTAAAATGAAAACAAATCAGTATTAAGCATATTAATGAAACAGAGGAAAACAATATTAGACCTATATACTATGTAAACTTTGAAATGAAAAACAGTTACTAGCTTACAATTATCTTGCCATGGAACTCCTCCTTCATTCATAAAATATCCAATAAATATTATGAAAGTCCTTGGGGGCAAATTTAAACTCTTAACAAATTCACATGGGAGTATTGAATTAGTTTTTTCAACCACTCTTTCACTGGACGCTTTACTTGACGTTTATGAATTACAGCCCGAGCATCGTGTTTTGACGTCATGGCTGCTACGGAGGACTGAAAAAAGACTATCGTTAGTGGTGAAGACTTGCGGGCCCAGGCCGACTGTGCAGGTATACGCCAACGATATCGGAAACGTTGATTGACAGTCAATCACGTGTTATCCATGAGCATTTGCCACATCTTCACCCGTGAGTGGACATAAGAAATGAAACCGACTAAGTCAGATAAATGTCTCGTTAGCTGTAGATACGCTTTCTCTGTCAACGTCTTATATTTTCAGTACATTAATGTGGCAAATAAATGCAATGGTGACTTCGGTTTTGACATTGCAATATCATTAATCCTATACAGCAAAAACGATCTTACATAGTCGTAAGTAGGTCTATAGGTTACTCGTTGTGTCAATGTCTCGTCTTTACAACATGGCTGGTTACGTCAGGACGACTTAACCAAACCATAGAAAATTATTTCTGTTGCCCTATTCTACGTGAAAAAATAGTTGTATTTTTTTATTTCACAAATCTTGGCTTAATGTTTGTTTTCATCGAACCGTAGGTTGGCGATAGCAAGGAACTGTACTGTAGTTTGGTAGCTGAGGCTAGGCTTATGCCCTCGTACTAACTGATTTGGTAAGATGTTATATCACTTAAACCTTATTTTAATACAACTTTATTTCGAGCGAATGAAAATAATTTCCGTATATTAAAAGTTATCTAATCATCATGCTAAGGAAAAATAGCCAATAAGGATGGTAACAACAAGGAAGAATCTTGGCTTATACCTACTGAATAGGCAGCTGTTTTCATTATTTTATCATTTTTTGAATTGCAATATTCCTCCAAATTAGCGAAAATTACTTTCTTATGGCAGTTCTTTAACAAATCTCTCTAAGTATCGCTCCAAAGCCATAGAATAGAAAGAAATTACTCTGCCAGCCTTTTCTCTCGTTGGTGCACATACAAAACGCTTTCTTATATTTGAAGTATATACAGAAACAATGCAAAATTCTTTACTTCAGGTACAACAGACCTTACACCAATAATACTTCGAAATGCATTGCACAGTAATGATTAACTTACTAGTAAAAGACTACACAATCGCATAATAAGTAAACGATACGAAAAAAAAAAAAATCTTGACTTAGTGGTCTTTTGTTTCTCTACACCATAGTACTGTTGATGACGCTATGTGGTTTGCGAGCAGGACATCCCACTGTGTTGCCATGACCCTTTGTCAATGAATGTTAATATTTCGGGGACAGACGAATTGAAACGTAGAAACTTATACCCTATACGAAATACTCTTAAAGCAAAAGCAGAGAGAGAGAAACAAACACTTAGAGATAACTCAGCTTCGAGGAAAGGGGAAGTAAAAAACGTTAATTATAATTTACGGTATGAAATCCATCTGGCGTATACTTGTATATATTCCAAGAACAGTGAAATAAGACAGACTGCTAAATCTGTTCATCATAATTATCAAAGAACTATTTCATAATGCATCATCTTTCAACACCCGAGATAGAAGGAGAGAGAATCCAGAGACCGAACTGATTAGAAATGAAAATCCATTTCTTATTTCATCATGATTAATGAATGTATTGTTCTCGATCCGGGATATAACAACACTATAGTTTTCTCAATCGACCGAAGATGGTGAAATAAATGAAAGGGACACACACACACACAGAGACGTTAATTACACCTGCTACTAAAGTCACAACATTCACAGCAACAAACGAAATGGTAGTTGTTTGAAGTAATGAGCTAATACGGTGATCAGAATAGTTGACACGCAGAATTACATTGATATGATGAAAGTCTGACATTGAGACGAGAAGGTAGGGACGGTTGCATTGGTTCTTGAAATATCATGACATCAAACGAGAGCTTTCTTGCGTATACGAAAAATATCTTGCTGTTACCAAACGGAATATTGTTCAGTTAATAATGAAACAATCGGGATTGTGGTTCAGTAAGAAAAATATTTTTTAAGGGTAACAAAAAAAAAGCGAAGTGAATTATCTGTTCAATAAAGGAGCATTAGCATTAGGAAAAGTTAACCTGCCAATTTATTATTAATTTTCGAATAAGATCATATAGAAGGAAAGAAGGAGATAAGTGGTCTTTACTGTCTAAAGTACACTGAATAAAGACCAGAAAAACCAAAGTCATTAAGAAAGGATTTGGAAATGTCTCATGTAATATTTTGTTCTGCATTTCATTGATGAAGTGCTGAAAAAAAAATAATTCAACAAAAATTAGTCTGTTTACAGATAGTCAAGTAAATGGCTTATAATTCTGCTTTAGGTCACGTGGCGTTTAACGACAGTTATTTCATAATTGTTAAAACATTTGCTCAAGAATCGAATTTCTCCTTCTTCTATTTCTGTACACCATCCCAGTTTTACTTATATATATGTATATATAAAGTATATATATATATATATATATATATATATATATATATATATATATATATATATATATATATATATATATATATATATATATGTGTGTGTGTGTGTGTGTGTGTGTGTGTGTGTGTGTGTGTGTGTGTGTGTGTGCATGTGTGTGTGTAAGTGAATGTTGTATGTTTGTGTGCAATAGAATTCCGAACCACTTGACCGATCTAGACAAAATTTGGCACATGGTCATCATCTGACCCAACTTAGATAATTGGGTATGTTTCAAACCCGTACTTCCGCCCTCCCCTTCTCCCATCCCCCTTCCCCTTTCCTTTGTAACTTATGTGGTAAATAAAATCAACTGGTTTTTCTTACCTCATTTCATGTACTCGAGATCATAGCAATATATTATCGAAAATTAGGTTTAGTGGGGATGTGTTTAGGTTTAGTGTGGGCTGTGTTTAGGTTTAGTGTGGGTGTGCGTTTAGGTTTAGTTGGGGCTGTGTATAGCTTTAGTGAAGGCATATTTAAGTTTAGTGGGGGTTATCTTTAGATTTGGTGAGTGTGTGTTTAGTTTTAGCAGGGGGCTTGTGTTTAGATTTAGTGGAGGTGCATTTAGGAGTGTTTAGGTTTAGTGGGGGATGTTTGTTTAGGTTTAATTGGTGTGAGTTTAGGCACGGTGAGGGTGCATTTAGGTTCAGTGAGAGGTGTATTTAGATTTTGTGGGTGCTAGTGTTTAGGTTTAGTGAGGTTGTGTTTAATTTTAGTGGAGGGTGTATTTAAGTTTAGTATGACGGGTATTTATGTTTAATAGAAGATGTGTTTAGATTAGGTAGGAGTTAAGTTTAGGTTTAGTGGTGGATGTATTTAGGTTTAGTGATGGTGTGTTTTGGTTTAGTGGAGGTGTGCTTAAGCTTAGTGGGGGAATGTGATTAGGTTTAGTGGGGGTGTGTTTCGATTCAGGCAGGTGATTAGGTTTTGTGGGGGTGTGTTTAGGTTTAGTTGGGATGTGTTTACATTTAGTGGGGATGCATTTAGGTTTAGTGGGTGGTGTGTGCTTAGGATTAGTGGGGGTGTGTTTAGGTTTAGTGAGAGGGGTGTTTAAGTTTAGTGGACAGTGTGCTTAGGTTTAGTGGGCGTGTGTTCTGGATTAGTGGGGTGTGTTTAGGTTTAGTGGGGGGGATGTGTTTAGGTTTAGTGAGGGTGTGTTTTGGTTAAATTGGGGTGTGCTTAGGTTTAGTGGGGGTGTTTCAGTTAAGTGGGGCGTGTTTAGGTTTAGTGGGAGTGTGTTAAGGTTTAGTGGAGATGTGTTTTGATTTAGTGTTGGTGTGTTTAGGTTTAGTGGGGGTGTGTTTAGATTTGGTGGGGGCTATATTTAGCTTAACTAGGGGCCGTGTGTTTAACTTTGGGGCGGGTGCATTTAGGTTTATTGAGGGGTGTACTTAGTTTTAGTAGGGTGTGTGTTTAGGTTTAGGGGGTATGTTTAGATTTGGCGGGGGTGTTAAGCTTTAGTAGGGGGCATGTGCTTAGGTTTAGTGTGGGTGCATTAAGGTTTAGTGAGAGGTGTTTTTAGGTTTAGTGGAGGGTGTGTGTTTAGGTTTAATGGGGGTGAGTTTAGGTATAGTGAGGGTGTGTTTCTGTTTAGTGAGGGGTGTGTTTAGATTTTGTGGGTGGTGTGTGTGTATAGGTTTAGTTGGGGTGTGTTTAGGTTTAGTGGAGGACGAATTTAAGTTTAGTGGTAAGGGTGTTATGTTTAGTGTATAATGTGTTTAGGTTTGGTAGGATGGGTGTTTATGTTTAGTGGAGAATGTGCTTGGTTTGGTAGGAGGGAAGTTTAGGTTTAGTGGTGGATGTGCTTAGGTTTAGTAGGGGTGTGTTTTGGTTTAGTAGGGGTGTGTTTAGGTTTAGTATGGGATGTGTTTAGGTTTAGTGGGGTGTGTTTCGATTCAGGGGGTGTTTAGCTTTAGTGGTGGTGTGTTTAGGTATAGACAGGGTGTGTTTATGCTTAGTGGGGTTGCATTTAGGTTTAGTGGGTGGTGTGCGTTTACGTTTAGTGGGGGATGTGTTTAGGTTTGGTGGGAGGGGTGTTTAGGTTTAGTGGACAGTGTGTTTAGGTTTAGTGTGGGTATTTTGATTTAGGGGGTGTTTAGATTTAGTGGGGGTGTGTAGTGGGCGTGTGTTTAGGTTTAGGGGGTGTGTTTAACTTTAGTACTGGGTGTGTGTTTAAAATAGCAGTAATGCTAGGCATCTCCTGAAATCAACATTTAAATATTCTGCTCTCAGCGTTTAGTTGCTGAGAAATTCCATTTCCTTGTCTTTGACCCTAGGCTATAAAAACTTTCCGCCCAGAGACCAAGCGGCTGTTATATTCAGCTTTAATTCCAGCTCAGAAATACAGCAAGTGGAGCAGAACTGAAGGGGTGGGTAATCAAATGTTCTATTATTTTTCCAGCGAGCGAGTTCAAACTTATGTAGGTGTCATTTTAATTTCAGACATAACTGCAAGGCTTGTTGTCTATTCTGTCGCGGAGGAAATCGTTTTCCCGCAGTAAGGAAGGTCATATCCAATTAGCCACTGGGAAGAAATGTGACTCCGTTGTCGTTAAGAAGACACACGAAAGGAATTCAAGAGGAATTGTGGAGACCACGAATACACTCTTCGATAAAATTAACATGTTCACAAGGAGGTAGGAAACAAATTCTTGTATAGTAATATTTTATACACCTACTGAATATCTAATACGACTTCAACCCTTAAACGCCTACTGGACGTATCATACGTCGACTAAAATTGTCTGTTGGGTGCCAAGTGGACGTACCGTACGTCGACTACAACAAATTTCAACCTTTGGTCAACTTTGACTCGACCGAAATGGTCGAAAAACGCAATTGTAAGCTAAAACTCTTACATTCTAGTAATATTCAATCATTTACCTTTATTTTGCAATAAATTGGAAGTCTCTAGCACAATATTTCGATTTATGGTGAATTTCTGAAAAAAAAAACACTTTTCCTTACGTCTGCGCGCGGTAACTCAGCCGAACATCTCAGAAATTCTTTCGTCACGTTGTCGTAATGTTTGCACCGTTTTATATTAGTCGTTACATAAACTTTTATATATGAAAATGTGCGCAATTTCATGTAGAATACAACAGAAAATATCTCATTGTTGTAGCTTTTATCAGTTTTGAAATATTTTCATATAAATTACGATAAATAGAAAAAATTCGACCTTCGGTCAACTTTAACTCGACCGAAATGGTCGAAAACTGCAATTGTAAGCTAAAACACTTACAGTCTAGTAATATTCAATCAATTAGCTTCATTTTTCAACAAACGGGAAGTCTCTACCACAATATTTCGATTTATGGTGAATTTTTGAAGAAAAACATTTTTTTACGTCCGCGCGTTACGGATTCATGCATCATATTGTGATAATATTTTCTCTGTGTTGCTTTGATCGTTTTACAATTTGTTATATACCAAAATCATCGCAATTTAGTGTACAATACAAAGAAAAAAAAATAATCCTGTAGCTTTAACCGTTTTGCTCACAGCGCGATTTGTATAAAATTATATATGAAAATTTTTTTGCGCTGTCATATATTTCAATATTTATATATGATAATGATATTTTTTCATTTCTGATGGTTGCATACTAAACTTCAGGCAATGACAAAAAAAAGGAGCCAAAAATGAACTCTTAATGTTAAAAACTAAGCGTGCTGTGATTTTTTGAAAAAAACTTTTTTTCCGCTTCGGCGCTAACTCCCGAACGCCGCCGGCATACGGGAGACGTTTTTGCAGGGTGTGTAGAGGACACGATTACCCGATAGATGGTGCATGGTGTATTCAACTTGTCTGATAAATACCAGAAAGTTTGCTTTACACCCTGGAATTTGTTTATTATTTTCTTTTGAAGAATTAGCTTGTCGTCGACGTTTTCTAATTCCTGTTTAAAGATATTTGATATGTTATAAAAAAAAAATATTGCTCCTTAGCCAATGTAGTAAAGAACAATAAGTAATAAAAGATGTGAGATGAGCATATATTACAGTGAGGGATGAATAATAAGGTATGTTAAAAGATGCTGAAGCACAGAGTGATTTCTGAGATGTTGGAAAATCTCTGATGCAGGAGAAGTTTGGCAAGTTTAATTCACGATGATAACCTGCCACATCTAAAGATATGCTTTTTCAATCCCAATCCTCAAAAAAAGGGGGGAAAGTAATTTACATATTTTTTATTTAATCGAAGGTTAGGAAGAAAATCTTTAAAAATAAAATTCCTTAGACATACAACAAAATCTTAGCCAAAAACAGTGCCCGACTTTGCTCACAAAATCAGCAGCCCACCCAATTCTTCAAATCTTATAAAGTCCCTTATTTTATAACCTAGGCAAAGTTTTTTTTTTTTTTTTTTTTTTAGCGAAGATTCATTAAGCATAAAGTAAAAAACTTCCATAACTCTGCCATCAGACTTTGAAACTCCCAACTTCCCTCTACATTAATTTTCTTTTATGCCAAAAGTGCTTTATTTTAAAGGAATACCTTCTTACCTCACGGGATAACATTGTTTTCTATGTAGAGTCGGAGGTTTAGATTGTAATCTTTTACTAAAATTATTATGTAAGTGGATAATACCATTATACGTAGGATCTGTTAAACCTTAACCTACAGAAATAGTACTCTAATAGTGCTAATGACAAATGAACAAAGTTCTTAAAGTTTAAATATTTTGAAGCTGTTTTTCACTTTAGTGGATGAGAGTTGCCAAGTGGATTTTTTATCCACGTTTCTTTCGTCATTCATTTCACCCATGTTAATTAGCAATTTTCTAAATCCACCATTCACTGTTTGATCCTATTTCTTGTCTGTCTCTCCCCCATCCACAATCTTTTCTTGGTGCGGGACTTAGAATATTCTGGCACCCTTTCTCCTATGGGAAAGGGAAGGAAGGTCGGACCTCTGTCCTCCAGATGATTTGGCAGAAGGTTAGGGAAAGGTGGCTGGCAGAAAGACAGTGTTCTGGTGGAGAGCAAATGAAGGAGTTAGCTTAGTGTTTTCTATTTTTGAAAGGTCTTGGTAACATTTTTCTGACATAATCGTATAAATTCTGGTCAGTTTGTGACTGATGATATCTTCGGTGATGTTTTTTATAGCCTCTCATGAGTGCTTCCGTTCCTGTGTGAAGATGAAATCAGGAAAATATTGATAATCTTTAATTGCTTTATGATGTGGTCATAATTAAACGAATGGTACCCAATGACTTTAGGAAATGTGTGCAGGATGAAAACTCCCTTAAAAAGGCCATTTTTTTGGTGTATTATGGAAATTACGACATATTGCTAATATTCTCAAGAATTTTCTTGTGGAGAAAAAATAATAAATAAAAAATCAGTTATTATGTTTATTTGTTGACTTTCATCTTCGATGAGACTTGCCAGTTGTTGAATTCTATAGGAATACGTTTCAGTTGCTGCGAGTTTTCGTTTATATATTTCTTTAATAGTTCCTGAGTATGTACGCGGTCAGAAGTGGAGACGTCCTTGAATATTCGTTTGGATGATTGCCGCTGACATTTCGATGGTCGTTTATTAATATGCCAAATGTCGTGGTACCTAAATACTCTTATAATTTTTGCAAATGCAAATGCCCCACTTTTTTTCGAAAATTCTGATTGCAGTATCCATTTTTCTAGCAAAATGTCTTTTTTTTTTCAGAGAAAAATATATCTAAGGCGCTTGAGAAATTGTTGATAGCAGTGAACATTTCGTTTTAATACCCATTAATTGCACATGGAAACGTTTTGTCAATATTGTGCTTGATATCAGAAAAAAAATATTTTCATTATTCATTTTGTAAAGTATCGTTTTTAAGTGAAAGAAAATTTTACGGACTCTAAAAGAAGATGAGAGAGACGTAAGCAAAAACTAACGGGTATTCTGATAGCAAAAAGAGAGAGAGAGAGAGAGAGAGAGAGAGAGAGAGAGAGAGAGAGAGAGAGAGAGAGAGAGAGAGAGAGAGAGCTGCAGAAGCTCTTGATAATGAATGGACTGCTGAATTGCTTTCCATCTGGTGTAATTATCTTACTTTCTGTACACTTGCTCCACATAAACAAGATTTTCTTTGTTAGACCAAAGCAAACAGACCCAGGCAAAGAAATCGGGTCCCCTTACGGAAGGATAGAGCTCTATAGAATAGATTGTGTCGTCAATGCCTAGATAAATTGCCTTTGGTTCAACCCTTTGAAAGGAAAGAAATGATAAAGAGTTCTCCCAAAAAAGCCATTGCATTCAAAGGTGTTTTCTTTTGCTTAGGTGTGGATTTAACGGCGAATGCATAACATTCACAAGACAATTTAGATTTTCTTTATCAGAAGTATATATAGAAAATATTGAGTATTGGTTTCGTAATCTTTGTTTGAGAGAATGACAACGCAAAGATCGGAAATCAAGTAGGCAGAAATTATGACCCACGGAAGTTTAATTCTACTATATTTTGCATTTTCATTTAAATACGCTGCCGGAATGAACCTCGATGAGAGCACAGAAAATTCGAAACTAAATGTGAGCAACAGCGCATAACCAAGAGGCATCGGCAGAAAATACTTAGGAATTTGGATCATTAACGTGAATATGGACAGGGCAGGGGGTAGGCGGGCGATCATTCTTCTAAAGAAGGAACAGAAACCATGAAAAAAATGAATAAGAAGAGATACTCTTAGGGATAAAAGGGAGACAGGAGATCTTGCTTCTCTGGAAATACTAGGAATTCTTAGGGATAAAAGGGAGACATGAGATCTTGCTTCTCTGGAAATACTAGGAATTCTTAGGGATAAAAGGGAGACAGGAGATCTTGCTTCTCTGGAAATATTAGGAATTCTTAGGGATAAAAGGGAGACAGGAGATCTTGCTTCTCTGGAAATATTAGGAAAAAAAATCCCATCAGGTATAAAGCATTTGTTAAGTTTCACTTAGGCAAGAAAAATCCCAGAAGATGCATTCCAGCAGTATATATTTTGTCCTTGGTCTAATGACAATAACGATAAAGGCCTAAGACAAACAAGGTTTACGTAACAGTTTTATTTTGCGTCACTTTCATGAAAATTATCTTGACAAATGAATAATTTCGCACTGGAGAGATACAAATATGCTACGTTTATTCCAATAGTATAAAATCTAGAAATAACAGATTCATTCCGTAAGTAGGTCTACTGCGAATCATCAAAGAGCAAAGTCTGGGCAAGGGACTGTGATAGTAATTAATCAAACGCTCATATAAAGTATGCTCGAACCCAGTTCAAGATGGGAGAGTATTGTTAGTGAGTTCCCACTCGGGATTTAAGACTTTCAGTAGAAAAAGCGTCCAGAAGGTATGAGGAAATCGAGAAGTTGAGAAATCACTGTCGTAAAAATTGAGGTTTTATATTGACTTAGAGAATTTCCATTAGTTTGGTAATCATTAATTTCATCAAATCATACTCACTCTTTATCTTTGCAATACAGAAATATAAGGCACTTTGGTAATATTTAGCAATACTTTATTTCCACTTAAAACTTGAACCTCAAATTATTAATAGGTTCTTAAATTCATATTTAAATGTACATGACTTTCATAAATAGCTTAAATTTATTCCTTTTTTCTTTTCCACTTCATTATGTTTTCAATGCCTAGGCAAGTTGTAAAATGAAAATATATGATTATTCTTAGATATTTGTAAAATAGCGGCATTCGAAAACTGCGAAAGTTTAAACATAACGGAAACTATGCGGAGCGTGCACTTTCATACTTTTCATTTCAAGGTGGTGTTTGTTGTAGGTACTGTTACAATTATAAGTAGTAGTAGTGGTAGAAGTAGTAATAGTGGTAGAGCAGCAGCAGCAGCAGCAGCAGTAGTAGTAGTAGTAGTAGTAGTAGTAGTAGTAGTAGTAGTAAAATTAATGACCTTTATGATAATACTGTATAAGACTTTGATGTAACTGTGATACTGTATTAGGTTATAGTTTGCATCTTCATAAATATTTCACGCTATACATTAGATTGTTTGTGAAAATACTTGTTTCAATAATAATTAGCAATAAGATAAAGTAGGCATAAAGTATCGAAGACTGTAATTTCACATTAGACTCGACAGTATCTCTTGTTTCTCTGATTTTTCCAATTTCCGAAGCACAAGAAGCAAAGAATCGCATGTTGCATCCCCACCCCAAGCCATCATCTTTCGCGCAGAAAAACAAACATCTCTCCGTGAAGGAATTCTGAATGAAAAATGTTAATTAACTATCTCTTCTTTACATAATCGAGTTTTCGGACTGGTGAAATGAGCATTATAAACTTCTTTCCTCCCGTATCTGAAGGGGGGGAACTGGAGAAAAATTGCCTATATATTTTGCGACACTTCTTTCCGCTTTAATTAGAGGGAACTGAATTTCCGTCTTGAGGGAATTAGTCAAGGGATACTACACACACACATACACACACACACACACACACAGACAGAGAAATGTACTGGTGGAAGAAATAGAACACAAGCCATGCAGGTAAATAGGAGGAGAGAGAGAGAGAGAGAGAGAGAGAGAAATGTGCTGGTGGAAGAAATAGAACACAAGCCATGCAGGTAAATAGGAGGAGAGAGAGAGAGAGAGAGAGAGAGAGAGAGAGAGAGAGAGAGAGAATAGACTGTATCACAAAACCTGTGAAGGAAATCAAGGATAAAGAGAGAGAGAGAGAGAGAGAGAGAGAGAGAGAGAGAGAGAGAGAGAGAGAGAGAACATCACTTCCCTATGTGTGCAGAAACTTTGATGGTTCCAATCTCAGTACGGCACGTGCCTTTAGTGTCAGGGAACGATTCTCTAAACCATTTACTTAGATATTTGATGTTTTAGTTATATGTATGATTAAGTTATGGTGCTGGAATCCTAAAGTTATTAATTTTACTAATAGATTCTTTAAAAAGACTTCGTCATTATTTTCAGTAATTAATTAAATATAGTACTCGACTCCTTGTGCAGCTTGTAACTTACTGTGAACTATGAAGACGCACATCGTTTTGAGAGAGACAGCTCCATTTCTGAATAAAGATCACACACTCTTAAAAGAGCTGCGGAAACGCTTTGAGCTTTCACGGCCTCGTTCTCCGGATTTTAACCTTTATTCAAGATCGATTTCCCTTTTCCCTTTCCATCTTTTCTTTTCTCTAGCTGATAAAAAGAAACATTTCCCTGCATTTGGTGAGAGATGAGTCGGTCTTATACAAAGGCCGTTTTATTTTTAGTTCTCCGTAAAAGAAAACTATTGAGATGGCTTTTTCTGTCCGTCCGCACTTTATCTGTCCGCCCTCATATCTTGAAAGCTGCTGAGGCTAGAGGGCTGCAAATTGGTATGTTGATCATCCACCCTCCAATCATCAAACTTACCAAATTGCAGCCCGCTAGCCTTAGTAGTTTTTATTTTATTTAAGGTTAAAGTTATCCATAATCGTACGTCTGGCAACGACATAGGACAGGCCACCACCGGCCGGTGGTTAAAGATTCATGGGCCGCGGTTCATACAGCATTATACCGAGACCACCGAAAGATAGATCTGTTCTCGGTGTCCTTGATTATACGCTGTAGAGACAATTCGATTGCTCCGAAGAAACTTCGACGCATTTTTTACTTGTTTTCTTTTCTTATGGTAGCATTTAGGTCGTCACAGTCTCGCTTCTTTTTATATTTGTTTCTCTGTTTCTCTCGAGCGTGAAGGAGCCTTTGTAGCTGCAATGTTGAATTACTTGTCAAAGAGTGAAAACACTTTATGAATATCAGCCAAGGGGGCTTCAAATTCAGTTACTGGGATGTATGAGGTAGGAATGGTACGTCAGCATGCGCAGATGAAGGATACCTTGCATATATCCTTCCATTATCTTAACACTTGGCACGACTGAATTTATACTTCTTTGAATATTCCTCGAAAGACAGACGTTTCGTGATATAAATTATAATGTACCTCGGTGCTTTTCATTGATTTATTTTACCCATAATTAGAATATTTCCACTTTAAAAAGAAATACCATTTTGGATGGCTTGAAGGCTGGATTTTATTATGCTCTTATCTATATGGCTTACGCGTGCAAGCTTCCAAAACGAGAAGTCGTAGGTTAATGACCTTCTAGCGAAGAGATCATAAAAGCAAGGGGCTCTCATCTGTATTGCATGAGCAGATCTCCCCAGTCCCTATTTTGTAGCTTAAACATGTCTTTTAGATTATTAAGTTATAAATGAGATTTTTGTTGACCATTCAAGTTTAATCATATATGAAATTAGTCTTGAGTCTTTTAAAGTTTATCCATGTTCCTAAATTAATACATAAAAGTTAAACCTGGTTTCCCGTTCTATGTTGATGTAGATGCAGTCACTGGTAAACTCATACATGCATACATACATATAATACATTCATCCTTAAAAATACACACGTGCACGTGCACACACACATGCATATATATATATATATATATATATATATATATATATATATATATATATATATATATATATATATATATTATATATATATATATATATATATATATATATATATATATATATATATATATATATATATATATATACACACACACACACACACACACACACACACACACACACACACACTAGCTGACCAACCCGCCGTTGTCTGGGAAAACTCTCAATGGCAGCTGATCATTTACCTTAGAAAGGAAGTAACACGTGTTGTGGTTTTGGTTAACATGGTTATTTAAAGCAATGAATTCAAGACGGGTGCATTTATTTATTTATTTATGTATTTATATATTTATGTATTTATTTTTATTTATTAATATTTCCGAGACCCACACATCAAACAGTAATATTCACATCAACTGCATGTTCTACATCTATTCGTAAATAACGTTGACCCACGGATTAGCCCACAGAAGATATATCTATTTATTTATTTTTATTTATTTATTTTAAACTTTGGTTTTATTGAACTGCCATTTTTGTTAGAATAAGTATTGGCATCAAAAAAACATTTTTGGCAGAAGTATTTTCTGTTTGATTGTAATCGTAAATTATAAAAAACTACATTAATATTTGAGAACATGGCGGTGATAAGAATACAGTAACAGTACAGTACATATATTTTCAGTAAACTACGATGTTCGCATATACTACAAAAAAAAAAAATTGTCGAACTATTGTCAGGGAGATAAATAATGTTGTGGTTGACATGCAATATTTAATGTGTTGTGGAAACCGTGACTGGAACATTTTCTCTCATCTCAGCTTCGGTTACTACAGAAAACAGATCTCTTTGCATCTCTTGTTATGTCTGTTCTTGTCTGTCTGTCACTTGGGTACGGGTTTGAAACCTACCCTATTATCTAAGTTGGGTCAAATGATGGCCACGTGCCAAATTTTGTTTAGAGCGTTTGTCAAGCGGTTCGGATTTCTTTAGCACGCAAACTTACAAACATACAAACATTCACTTTTATAATAAGACTAGCTGACCAACCCGGTGCTGCCGGGAAAACTCTGAATGACAGTCTATGTGTCGGGGAGGAAAAAGGGAAAGAGGATGGGGAGGGGAAGGGAGGAGGGAAGGGGGAGGGGGAAGGTGTAGGGAAGGCCGAAGGGAGAGGGGGAGGGGTTTGTGATGACAGTCTGACTGACAGTTCTACTTTTTTCATGTGAATATTCACCCTTTGAACAATCATGGGTGAACTGACAGGTATTACGGTGGTGACTGTCCTTTTTATCCATGTATTACTGTGCTGCCTGTCCCTTTATCCAGGTATTGCTGTGATGACTGTACCTTTTATCCAGAAATTACTGTGGCGACTGTCCCTTTTATCCAGGTGACTGTCCCTTTTATCCAGGTATTACTGTGGTGACTGCCCCCTTTATCGAGACATTACTGTGGTGACTGTCCCTTTTATCCAGGTATTACTGTTGTGACTGTCCCCTTTATCGAGGTATTACTGTGGTGGCTGTCTGTTTTATCCAAATATTACTGTATTGTTAGTTCCTGTTATCCAGGTATTACTGTGGTGACTGTCGCTTTCATCCAGGTATTACTGTGGTGACTGTCGCTTTCATCCAGGTATTACTGTGGTGACTGACCCTTTTATCTAGTTATTACTGTGGTGGCTGTCCCTTTCACATAGGTATTTCTGTGGTGACTGTCCCTTTTATCCAGTTATTACTGTGGTGACTGTCCCTTTTATCCAGGTATTACTGTGGTGACTGTCCCCTTTATCCAGGTATTACTGTGGTGCTGTCTATTTTATCCAGGTATTACTGTATTGTCAGTTCCTGTTATCCAGGTATTTCTGTGGCGACTGTCCCGTTTATCCAGGTATTACTGTGTTGTCTGACACATTTAACCAGGTATTACTGTACTTATTGTCACCTTTAACTAGGTATTGCTGTGCTGTCTGTCCCTTTTACCCAGGCATTACTGTAGTGACTGTCCCTTTTATCCAGATATTACTGTGGTGACTGTCCCTTTTATCCAGATATTACTGTGCTGTCTGCCCCTTTTATCCAGATATTACTGTGGCGACTGTCCCTTTTATCCAGATATTACTGTGGCGACTGTCCCTTTTATCCAGATATTACTGTGTTGCCTGTCCTTTTTGTCTAGGTATACTGTGGTGACTGAAAAACATTTATTACAATAGTATATTTCTATGGTCTCGAGTACATGAAATGAGGTATGATCAACCAGTAGAGTTTATTTACCTCATACGTTACAAATGGAAGGGGGAAGGGGGTTGGAGAAAGGGGAAGAGGGCCGGGGTACGGGTTTGAAAACTACCCTATTATCAAAATTGGGTCAGATGATGGCCACGTGCCAAATTCTGTCTAGATCAGTCAAGCGGTTCGGATTTCTATAGCGCACTGACATAGCCTAAAAAACATTCACTTTTATATATAAGATATACAGCTTTGATGGCAAACCAGATTATAGTGACGTTCAGAAACTAACTACGTATTGACCTTTTGAATGACTGGATTTATGCCAAACTTTCTCAACATATAATGCAACCGGCTTCAGTTTCCTACCCCCGTGCCTATCATCTTCAAGATTGCATGTTGAACGTGCCTAACTGGAACAAGGCTAATCTGGCTGATATTCCAGGCTTCACACGTAAAGGTCGGAAAGTGAGAGTAAAGGACAAATGTAGATTGACTGGGCTAAAGGTGATATGATATCACC
>JANJGK010004354.1:0-47500 GCA_039081455.1 Macrobrachium rosenbergii
TATGCTCTTTCAATTTTAACCAAGATGTTATAATGGCTAGTTTCGATGTAACCTCTCTTTTCACCAATGTCCCATTAAAAGAAACAACCGACATTATTCTTAATAATATATGTGAAAACCATCTATCAGTGTTTGGACTTAATAAAATAGACTTGCAAAAATTATTACATTTAGCAACTGCTGATGGCATTTTTACTTTTGATGGTAAATTATATAATCAAATAGATGGAGTAGCTATGGGAAATTCCCTTGGACCTGTATATGCGGATTGCTTCATGGGTTATTGTGAAAGGATTTGGATGTCTGAATGCCCTAGTGCTTTCAAACCTTTGTATTACCGTAGGTATGTAGATGATACTTTCCTTGTGTTTAAGGAATTATCACATGTTGATTTGTTTTTTGAATATTTTAATTCTCGTCACCCTAACATTTCTTTTACTTGTGAGACGGAACAGGATAATAAGTTGTCATTTTTAGATGTACAGGTATACAGAAATAGTGGCAAATTTGAGACCTCTGTTTATAGGAAAAGTACTTTTACTGGCTTGGGATTGAATTACCTCAGTTTTTCGCCAAAGTTGTATAAGATGAACTCAATACGCACTTTGATTAATAGAGCCTACAATGTTTGTTGTGATTTTAATTTATTTCATCAAGATATGGTTTTCCTCCAGAATTACTTTTCTGAAAACTCATATCCCATTTTTGTATTTTACAAAGTTCTGAAAAATTTTTTAAATGAAAAGTTTTGTCCCAGACCGGTGTACAGTACTGCTAGTAAAGATGTAAAGTACATTAAATTGCCTTACCTTGGTCATAGTAGCTATATGGTCCGAAAAAAGTTACAAGAAATACTTAAGCATTGTTTCCCTCAAATCAGTTTCCGGTTTGTTTTCTGTAATCCTTTTACAGTAAGATCACTTTTGAGAGAGAAGCCTACTCTGCCTGTGGACCTTAATTCCTGTGTCGTTTACTTGTTCACTTGTTCGCAGTGTGGTCTGCGATACGTGGGATCTAGTTCCCGCTGGCTCAGACACAGAATTTTGGAACACAGAGGTCTTTCTATTAGAACTAGGTTTCCCCTTTCCAAACCACCCTTTTCTGCCATTAGAGAACACAGTTTAGCACAGGACCATCCTTTCACTGACCTGGATTTTCGGGTACTGTCTTTTTGTTCAAACAGACTGGACCTTTTAATTTCAGAGTCGCTGACTATTAAAAAGATGAAGCCGGAATTGAACAACAACTCGTCTGGTATTCAACTAGCTATCGTGTAATTTCATAGTAGGTACTCAATTAGGTCGTTAAATATTTTACTTTGTGAGTGGTAGTTTGTTTACATTTCACTATAGTTTTATTTTCATATTTTTATGTTTGTGTTTTTAATTTTTCGTTATTTTTCGTCTCACCCTTTTAGTTTGTATTTACTTGTTCATTTTATATTTCGTTAGTATTTTTGCTGAAGATTTATTATGACAATTCATTTTATTATATATATATATATATATATATATATATATATATATATATATATATATATATATATATATATATATATATATACATACATGGTAGTTATACATGCACACACACGCACCTATATATATTTATGTATTCATTTTATTTAGTGATATGATCTCTGAAAAATCTAAATAAGAAGAATGATGATGGACGAATTACATTAAATTAGTTATCATGAGACACAATATTATTCGATTTCAGCGAATGTCCACCAACAAATATGATTTGATTTCATTCATTATGAAATATTCAGCTACAAAGCCAAGTACTTGTTGGGGGGGCGGGGGGCACTTCCGGCCATTCAGCGCTCAAGATAGTGAAAAGGAGGGAGGGAGATGGAGCGGTTGGACAGCGGGATAGATGAATAGGTCCAGAAAACAAAGGAGATGAAATAAAGGGATCGAAATGTGGAAATGGGAGAAAACCTCACAGTTGCAGCCAAGTAACAGTTTGAGAGGTTGAACAGCGAGATTGAAGAAAGGAAGGTTGAATGGAGGTAAAGTAAAAGGCTATGGGCCGAAGGGAAGCTGCAGACACTTTTTAGTAATGCCTACAGTGCACCACATGAATTGCACTGACGGCAATACCTCCTATAGGGGTCATGGGCCAATGCGATTAAAACCCTGCCAGTTATTTGACCTCGAAATTGATCACCACACTCCGAATGTATATATCATCAATTTTCATTTTTAAGTATTATTATTATTATTATTATTATTATTATTATTATTATTATTATTATTATTATTATTATTATTATTATTATTATTATTCAGTAGATGAAGGACCCTATTGATGTGGAAGAAGAAGCAGCGCCCCAAAGGGGCAACACAGCACTTGAAGAAGAAGAAGCACCATGGAATAATTGTTAGGAGAAAGAGAGTTCAGGAAAGCAAGATGGAAGACAGAGAATATGAAAGGAGGTACAGTAAAAGGAATGAAAGGGGTTGCAACTAGGGGCCTCAGGAAGGGACGCTGCGAAGAACCTTTAGCAATGCCTACAGTGCACCCCGTGAGGTGCACTCACGGCACTACCTTCCTTCGGGGAACTTGGGGTATGGGCGAGGTCAGGTTGGCTGACCCACCTCTCCTGTTACTCAGATCCTGCTGCTGCCCCACCTTATATATATATATATATATATATATATATATATATATATATATATATATATATATATATATACTGTATATATATATATATATATATATATATATATATATATATATACTGTATATATATATATATATATATATATATATATATATATATATATATATATATATATATATATATCTATATATGAGAGGGAGCAATTGGTTAATTTATGGTTACTAAAACTGGCGTCGCAGCATCGGCTTCCTTGTCACCGAGAGAAAGAGAGAGAGAGAGAGAGAGAGAGAGAGAGAGAGACGTCAGCGCTCATTGCTCCATCAAAATGCATACCATTAAAGAGAGAGAGAGAGAGAGAGAGAGAGAGAGAGAGACTCATTACTGAGTCCATCTCCACATCCCGGATTTTATTTCATCAACTTTTAGAAATAATATTTCGGTCTCTGTGCACGTTGGATGACGTCACTGGAGAATAATGACAAAAACGAGTGAATGAATAATAATAATAATAATAATAATAATAATAATAATAATAATAATAATAATAATAATAATAATAATAATAATAATAATAAAATAATAATTTCTTCTGCATTATCGGAATAATTGGAAGAAATGATTCGGTGCCAAAACTTGACGTCAAGCACAGACGAGAGAGAGAGAGAGAGAGAGAGAGAGAGAGTCCTGGAGCTACTTCGGCATCTAGTTTTTCCAGATTCCTTTTCAGGGATGTGGGCATCGTGCCCAGTGCTCCTATGATTATGGGCACAGTTTCCACGGGCATGTTCCATATCCTTCTCATTTCGGTTTTCAGGTCTTGATCCTTTAATCAGTTTTCTCTCTTTCTTTCACATCTACTCTGGTGTCGCATGGCATTGCCACATCAATGAGTGATGTCGTCTTATCACTTCTCTTTTGAATAATTGTGTTATGTTGAAAGGCCCTTATTCTATAAACTACAGAAAAAAATTTTAAGTAAATTTCTTTTTCATTCCGTCAGAGGCAGAGGACTGTCACTGGTCAACGGTTCACCAAAAGACATTGTAAGGATGGCTTGAATTGCTTTTGCTGGGTCAGCACCGAATTAGAAGGATGCTTCTAACGTTATGGAGAACTCTGGAGATTACAGTGGCCTTATGCCAGCACGGACCAGTGCTCCCTGACGGGCTCCTATGTGAAGTTTGAACCCCGCAGACGAGAAGACGTGGGAGATCAATAAATGCTCGACGGGAGAGAATGAGAAGTCTTATACGAGAACATTGATGAAACTCTACGGAAAAGGATCCCCACATTTCAGTTAATGGGGCAAGTGGCAGTGAGACTGGTGGTTGGACACTTTCGGTCGTTCATTCAAACAAAACCCGAAAGAGAAGTTAATAAAGAAATGAATTTGAAAGGAAAGTGGATGGAAATTGAAAGACAATTCAGTTACTAAACCTAAGGAGATGATGAAGGTAACAGATGACTGAAATAGGAAAAGAATAAAGCAGAGTTTAAGGGAAAAGCAAGATCAGTGATAACAGAAAAATAACGAATAAGATAAAGGGAAAGTTTCGTGAAAAAATTAGATATTTCGAAGCAATCTGAAACTGCAATAATAAAAACAAAGATAATAAGAAGTAAATATGTCAATAAAAATGATAAATAAGAACTTCATGAATAGGAGAAGTCTGTGTCTACCCTGAGTGTGGGGTAAGAAGAACAAAGAAGGTCAGCAGAACATGAAGAAGACAAGGGTTCAGGAAAAGTCTGTCTGAGGTCAGATGGCCGGAGGGTCGTGAGTGACATCACATGCTGTCAGGGGTCATCAGAGTCTGTGACAGGTCAGTTGGTCTGAGCTGATTTTCCTCCAGGCAGGAAACTCCCTCGGGGCTTCTTGCTTGGGGTATATCCTGAGGGAGGCAATGCTCCATAGGGCTTTACCTACTGGGATGCCTTCTTTGGTCCAGTTATTGAAGGCTGTTCAGTTCTTAGAAGAGCTGTTTATAATAATAATAATAATAATAATAATAATGAAACCATCCTTGAACTCAAGCAGGAGACAAACTTCCTGCAAATGATGCTACGAACTCCGACTAGACACAGTTCCTGAGACGCAATGACCTCGGCAATTCGACTGAGCAAAGGCCGCCAGCTGACTGAAGCCTTCTCCAGGAGATACTAGGGCATGAAGCCCTAAATTTATGAGCAAAGGGCACCTTCTGACTGAAGCCTCCTCCAGGAGATACAGGACATGAAGCCCCGAGTTCAGAGCCAGCACCGACAAATGGTCCAGGGTGTGGCTACTCACCATCGGGAAGCACGTGACGTCACTCACCACCTGACGGCCTGCTGATAGCGTCTATGGCGTCTCTTAATGGACATTTCGATCCGGTTTCTCTTTATCGTTCCGAGTCCAGAGGTTCACACCAGTCATCGTGCTCATTTTGACACCTTTGCATTAATTCTGAGCTGCCTTTTTGCAATCGCCCGTGATAATACAAGGCCGTCTAAACAGGTTCCACTCAGGCAGCATTAATAAACAGATAAAAGTGTACTAAAATGCAAGGAGAACAGGACTAGGGTAGTAATGCATTGCACCTTCGCTGGAACTTCCGAAATGATCTCACCATCAATGGAATAAAGCTGGAACAGTCATCCGTATTTTTTGTGCCTGTTTATACTCTGTGCAGATGAAACGTAGAGACGAACTTGAACTCGGCTGGGTCTCTGTCCGAGAGAACGACAGACTTAGATGAAGGACAGATACTTGTAAGACCAATCCCCCAGAGACTGAGGTCATAAGACATTGAAAAGACTCATTTTGAAGTAAACGTCGCAAAGGAAGCGGCTGTATTTCATGAGACAATTCTGATGGAGAGTCTTCTGCCAAATTATTATTATTATTATTATTATTATTATTATTATTATTATTATTATTATTATTATTATTATTATTATTATTATTATTTTATGTCTTTTTGTCTGTCACAGTCATCCTATTTGGCTGGGTGGTTTTTATAGTGAGGAATTCCGGGATGCATCCTGCCGCCTTAGGAGTTCATCACTTTTCTCACTTTCTCTGTCTTTCAGAAATTCCTTCCTCTATAGTGGAAAGGTCAGGCAGTACTTGTCTCACATTCATTTCGTCAGAGGAAGGGATAGACACATTCAGTAATACTTTAACTTTAATAAGATAAAAATGTAGAAAAACATAAAAGCACAGGAAAGTACATTATGGCCGATCACGCTTCACTGCAGTTCAGCAGAGCGAAGTCTCAACGGCAGTCGGGAGATATACTGAAATATAACGCTGCAGTTTTTTCTTGAGAGGAAGCAGCTGTCTTATGCACGAGCAGCAAACTTCCTCCTTTCCTCGACATCCTCGTCTCGCAAAATAGAGCTCATTTGGAGACGGAAGTGCACACGAAAGGAACTGATTGGTGGGCCTCTCTCTCTCTCTCTCTCTCTCTGCCTTCATGGTCGGAGTGAGTGGGTGGGTGAGTGCCCTGCAAGATGTAAGCTCAGTGCCCTGACTGCTTATGTTGAAAGGGCTCTTCCTTCTCTCTTTCACACTGCTCGTCCTGGCACTCCACAGATAAAGAACAACTCGACAGGGCCGCCCAAGTCTTCTTCTTCATTAATGACGGTCATTCTAACTATCAATAAGATAAGGAACTTCACAGATCGTCGAGGAATGGTCCACTCCTCTAACTGCTCCGATAAAAAAAAATTATCATTTAAGATTAGAATAAAGAAAAAAGGGTCTAGCTTTTTGATGAAGAACAGCCCCCCCCCCCACCTGCACACGACGCCCTTCAGAAAACTATGGCGGACGATTAGTTCCTATGACATGCCCCCAAATACCCCTGAGGCGCTTGTATTGTGACCACCCCCACCAGGCCTCTCTCTCAGTTGATTATCAGCCTCGCTCAAGAAGGTGCCATCAGAAGGTGCTAAACACACACACGCACACACACACACACACACACACACACACACACACACACACACACACACACACATATATATATATATATATATATATATATATATATATATATATAAATTCATATATATATATATATATATATATATATATAAATTCACACACACACACATATATATATATATATATATATATATATATATATATATATATATATATATATATATATATATACTCTGTACATGTCATGAAACTAAGATGATATCAGTATCGTGTTTGCCAGTGCAGAAGCATAATAATACTGTAACCAAACCATGACTGTAATTCACGGTAACAGAATGTTTAATATTTTTTGCAATAATTCTACTATAAAATGTATATTCAGTCAACAATGATCATCGTCTTTAGGACGAATGCATGAAGAAGCATGCAAGCAAGAATTCAATCGAAAATGACTGACATAGCGACATGTGTAGAATCCTGCGCATTTACAGCTCTGAAGTTGAGGAGGAAGTATCTGAATTTATGTTCTTCCCTTTCAATGAATAGAAGGAAAATATTTGACATGTTAACAATATATACCGTCTGTTATTCTTGGAGGATATTTTGTATGTAAACAAAACCACGTCATGTTTACGTTTATTTTCGCATCATTTCCCTCTGAAATCTAAAAAGAAAAAGAAAGCGTGCAATTGTTTCCCGTAGACATTTGTCCTCAGGCTTTAACCTCCATGAAGAGGAAGTGCAGGGAGGGAGGGTTGTCGGAACTGCCAATCTATATCATGCTTTGAAAGTTCATGAACTAAAGATATTATATTATTTCAAGTGAACTCCAGCTAAGTCATAAACCTGAATATGTGTTATAAATAAACCTTGATAACAAGACTTTACGCTCAGAACTACAGTATTCTCGTCCAAAATACGAAATGTTGAATGTCTTTTTGTTGGTATGCCTGGACTGTCGGAACTGCCAACCTATATTTAGCTTCTAAAGCAGATGAATGAAAGGCAGTTTGGTATTTCACGCAGTCTGCAGGACGTTCAGGAACCGAATTTAAGTACAACACTTTCGATTCGATCATTCTATGCTTAGAACTGCTGCAGTGTTCTTGTCCAAAATACGGTGTTGCATTTCATTTTGTTGGTCTGCCTGGATCTTCATATCGTCTATGACGGACGGTGGCATTTTCGCTCTGGCGGAGGACTGTAGGCAAGTTGGTTTTTATCGTCTTCCCTTAAGTCGAATTTTGGGTCATTTTTCCTTTCGATGAAATACTCAGTTCCAATTGAAGGTGAATTTAGATATCCCAATTGAATCACCATTTTAGATTATGAGAAAAAGGTGGTAATAAGAATAAACTAACTGGTTTCCTCACCCATCTGCGAAAATGCAGTGGTCCACTTGCGCTAATTTTCTTCAGTGGTCAATAGATGGCGATCACGACTTGCTTATAGTAAAAAATCCGCTAATTTGGTCGGTGGAGAGAGGACCGCATGGTGACCACGTGGCCGCCTTAGAGTATACGGAGAGTTGAAGACGTAATTAAAGTACGATTTCATTAATTGATCATTATGAGACTATTTCATAGGATGATTAGTGGAAAATTCCCAACTGTCGTTGGTTTAGTCAGGAGGCTAAAACTGAACTCAAACTGAAACGTAATATAGCCTTGGAACACATGATAACTTCCTATAGTCACATGACCATTACGGTTTAGTTTCATTTATGTGAAACTAAGTCAAGACTATTGGGCAAATACTACATTTAGACCCGAATCATTCAATTGCAAAAGAAAGTCATGGACAGGTCATGCAATCATTTTATTTCAGAACCACTTTCTCAGAAAGCTGATATTATAAAGGACAATAAATGTCCGCAGTCATTGCAGTGTCCCAGACGAAGGTGCAGTGTGCAACATGATGACAATAATAATAGGGTCAATACGGTGATATTGCAATGAATGCAAGATTCATCGAAAATAGCGAAGCAATCTTTCCTTCCAACTGGGTAAAATGTTGGTCATTGGGCTTCTAGTGACCAATTTGTAGGAAGTTGCAATATTTTGCAGTTTTCTTGCAATAGGACAGTGTTGAAAACAAGGGAATACTCGTCAATATATCAAGGAAATACCTCTAGGATTTTTCTCTGGGGCAAAACAGCTTTCATTTGAAATTGGATAAAATGCTGTCTATTGGATTTGCAGAAGGTCCAGACCAACTTTTAAAACTTTGAACTGAATAAAAGGCAGTCTACTGAAGCTCTGATGACGACAAATATGCATTCGAAATCACAATACATTGCAGTTTGCTTGCAATGCATCAAGGTTGCAGGCAAACCCGTGACAAACAAAATAGCAAGGCAAATAGGATGTTTTTTTGGAAAGGAACCAGGTTTTGCTTCAAATCAAAGAAAGGGAAAGAAATTGGTCTATTATGACGAAAATGCAGTCGGAAGTATAGTATAATTGCAACTTTCTTGCATTATTGCAATGTTGCAGGAAGGAGGTCCGGCGAAATTCATCAAAATACCAAGACTGGAGCCTCTGGCCATTTTTAGGGGCCACAACGACTTTTCCTTCAAACTGGATAAAATACATATGAGTGTTATTCTGATGACGAATATACATAGAGGTTTGCAATGTTTCAATATCCTTGCAATATGGCAATGTTGCAAGCAATAGAAAATGCTAAGTAGCAACCTCGTCATGATGTTTTGTTGGAGCAAAGCAACTATTCATTTTTGGAATAAAATGCAGACTAATGTTCGCCTATACATGGGAAGTTGCAATATATTGCAGTTTCCTTGCAACAAGGAATGTTTCCAGCAAGGGAAAATTCGCCAAAATGCCAAGGCCTCGGGACCTTTTCTCTTGGCAAAGAAACTTTTGCTTCAGGCTTAATAAAACGCAGTATATGGACCTAATTACGAATATGCAACAGAAATCCCTATATATTGCAATGCCCTTGCAATGCGGCAATGTTCAAAGCCAGGCAAAATTCGCAAGAATGGCAAGGATATAGAATAAGGAATTTTTCGTCGAACAAACCCAATTTTCCTTCAGACTGGATCATTAATATGCCTCGAAATTGCAATATATCGCAATTTTCTTGCAATACGGCAATGTTGCAATCGGACCAAGATTCGTCAGAAAGCAAAGCTACAGCCTGAGGATTTGTTCATAAGTCAGACTGATCTTGCTTTCGAACTGGACAAAAGGTAGCTTATTGGCCCCCAGTGACGAATATACATAACATTGCAGTTGTAGAATATGGCTGACTTATGCCATTAGGCTCCCATTATCAAAGCAGTTATGCCTTAATCCTTTAAATATTGTAAAATTAATGAAGGGTAAGTTTCAGTAATTATGGAGAATAGTGAAAGTTTGCGGTCAGTAATATCAATGAGTACTTTCAGAATGAAATTAATGATGAGTTAGAGTTATTTTCAAGTTGAAGATGTTTTAATTTTGGTGCAATTTCCTTCAAATAGACTTATTACTCCAACTTGTGTTTCTGTCATCATATACAAACTTCAACCTCTATGTGACAATTTATGTTTCTGTTACCACTATAATCCTTTCTTCCTTCCTTGTGCATTACCTAATACCTTTCAGATGTTCTGCTATCGTAAAATTATGACGCCAATATCCATCAGTTTCAACAGATGAGTTGAGGAAGAATCTGTATTGAATCTGTCCATGACAAATATTAGGATTATATTATGTCTTCAACACTAACAATATGGTTTGTTAATCTTGAAGATATTGAGTACGAAATAATGGTAAGTTGTTCATTTTATGTATATGTTCATTTTCGTAGGCTTCGCCTCAAAATAAAAAAAAAATTAACTTGTTTCCTGCATGCAACTGTTCAAACATGGCGAGACCTTTATGTGTAAGAACAGCAACAGAAGGGTTGTCGGAACTGCCAATCTATACAGCCTTTAATGTTGATGAATTAAAGACAGTTTATTATCTAAAGTAGTTTGTAGTAGGTTCAGAAACGTGAATTTGAAATAAATAGCTTTTTATTCTATTATTTTATGCTCAGAACTGCAGTGTCCCTGTCTGAAATGCGGTGTTGAATCTTACCACATTGGTATGCCTGGATCTTCTTCTTCATGTCGTCTATGATCTGCCACCCCATTTTCGCTATGGGTCATGCTTTAGGGTAATTTTTCATTTTTATGAATTATTTATTCCCAGTTGATGTTGTATTTTGTTATCTCAAAGCAATTAACATCTTGAATAATAAGGGAAAGCTTGTCATAAAGATAACCTAGCTCACTTTCACGCCCATCTTGGAAGATGCAGTTGGTATATTTGCTCTGATTTTCTTCAGTGGCCAATAGATGGCGATAATAACTTGCTTATAGTCAAAATTCCTTCACTTTTTTCGGGGGAGGAAGGACCGCATGGTGACCACGTGGCCGCCTCAGAGTATACGGAGAGTTGAAGACGAAACTGAAATCCGATTTCATTCATTATTTTGATACAATTTCTAGATATAATGAAAGGAAGAAGTTTCCCATTGGTCGCTTCTTGAGATTAGAGGAATGAAAATGAACTCAAAATGAAACGAAATATTCAGCCTTTGAACACATTATTATCTCCCTATAATCACATGACCTATACAGTTTAGTTTCCTATATATGAAACTGAATCAAGACTATAAGCAACTGCTATATTTGTACTCATTTCATTAACCTACAAAATAGGGATGTGGAAGCGACCTGCAATCATTTCACTTCTTGAATACATTCTCAGAGGGATATTATCATGAACATCAATAAACATCAAAAGAACATGGTAAAATTATACTATATTAATGGGATATTCATATGTGAACTGAGGACCACAGAGAGAGAGAGAGAGAGAGAGAGAGAGAGAGAGAGAGAGAGAGAGAGAGAGAGAGAGAGAGAGGCGGGGTCATGTTCCCTGATGCAGATTGTTCTTCAGTAGGTAATAAAAAGAATGACATCATTATAGAACAGAGTTATGATGACTTCACTTGCCAAGTGTTCTAAGAGGTATGTGGAAGTCTGTGGAAAGATATTTGTGCTGATGTAACGTCTATTGATGCAGAATGTAAAGAGGGGAAATGAAAAGAAAGTTATATTTGAACGTTTGCCACCGTCCCTCGGGCAGTGCTGTACAAGATTCAGAGGCTCCTTCGTGCTGATCCTTCAGGTGATTAATTTTGGTAAGCTGGAGAGAGAGAGAGAGAGAGAGAGAGAGAGTCACCCATTCGTGAAATACTCATTACATATTCTATCTATCTATTATCTATCTCAGACTTTTTATTGAACAGCAAGAAACATTATTGGTGTCCGTGAATCTATATGTTAAATGATATCATGGAAAAATAAGGACAAACACATGTGAATAATAATAATAATAATGATAATAATAATAATAATAATAATAATAATAATAATAATAATAATAATAATAATAATAATAATAATAATAATAATAATCAGGGCAAAGGAAAGCTGAGAAGGAAATGAAGTTGAAGAAAGGAGAGTAATTGAAAGTGGAAAGACAATTCAAGTGTAGAACCTCTGGACAACAGAATTCGGGGGAAAAGTAAGGCCACAGACAATACAGAAATGGTCAATGAAATCCTGTAAGCCTTTATTATTATTATTATTATTATTATTATTATTATTATTATTATTATTATTCAGAAGATGAAGAACCCTATTCATATGGAACAAGAAGCCCACTAAAGGGTCCGTTGACTTGAAATTGAAGCTTCCAAAGAATATGGAGGAGTTCATTTGAAAGAAGTAATATTTCATATTTATAGATATCTTATAATTATTCCTTCCTCTTGATAATATACAATCATGTGCTTTGTTTTTTAAATTTATTCAACCTGGGGCAAAAATGATTTAGGAAAATGTCAATAAAACTGTTGTTTGGTTTCGTTCTACAATAAATGAAAATTTGATTATATTTGACTTTAAAGTTTCAAAAATTTTCCAGCTTCTGGAAGGACAAAATAGGGAAATCATTGGCGCATGCGCCCAATGCTGCTATGGCCCAGAAAAATGTAAATTTCAAATTTTCCAAAAACAAAATCTGATTAAAAAGAAAAGGCGAAGATTTTACAGATGAATTCAGGGAACAATTTTATGCTCATGCAAATATGGACTACATGGCGGAGGAGCAGAATGGAGTCGACGTTGCAGCCTTCGGCGATTTATAAAGCAGAAATGTTTTCAATACTGTCACATTTGGAACTAAGGTCTGCACTCGAGATAAGCACGGACAGGAATCAGGAGGAGAGGAGGACCCTGGAATGGAGATTTTCGAGAACTTTCACGAGAAGAAAGCAGAGAGAGAGGAGATTCGTATTGCCAGAATTACCATTTAGATCAACAGATCGGTGAAACCTCATAGGACCCCAGAGGACTTTTCGCCATCGTGGAATACGTCCGTCTTCAGTCCCTGGAGGAGCAGGAGAGGCGCCATTCGTCGCGCGTGTGCCTAACGCTGCAGCCCTGTGAAGTACCAACTGCGGTCTCCAGGGACAAGATCCAAGATCCTTCTAATCGTCTTCAGAAACAGGATTGTATTTATTCGAGAAGTTGAGTAAAAGAAATGGAAAGAGTTACCAAATGATGACAGTGAACAATTGCATACGTCTGATAATGAGGACCACTTCCAGGAAGCAACTCTGTGTGTCAGGAGAAGAAAGCAAAGGATTGGTTGAGGCAACACTGAAATGGTCTAAAATCTGCTGAGTCTTCCCTGAGAGTGTTTCGGAATCCTTCGGTCTCCAGATCTTGGAAGGGCGAGGGAGAAGAAGGGCCATTCGCGCATGCCCCCAGCGCTAGAGCTCAGTGGAACTCCAACTTCAGAGTCTCCAGAAGCACGCTCATAAATCCTTCGAGTCGCCCTGAAGCCTTTGGAGCTTTGATGTCATTTTCGAAAAGTATGGTTAAGGAAGGCCTGAACCACAAGGCAGAGGGGCCCGAAGGCGCCCTAAGGATGCCTTCCCTTGAAGGCATCCTTGACTGGGGAAGATCCTCCTCAGAGGCTGCTTCCCTGGAGGTAGGCAGGTTTCCTGCCAGGCTGGGGAAACGGGCCTGAGGAGGGCCTGAACCACAAGGGTGAGAGGACCCAAGGCGCCCTAGGGAAGCCTTCCCTTGAAGGCACCCTTGCCTGGGGAAGATCCTCCTCAGAGGCTGCTTCTCTGGAGGTAGGCAGGTTTCCTGCCAGGCTGGGGATGCGGGCCTGGGGAGGGCCTGAACCACAAGGCTGAGTGGCGCCAAGGCGCCCTAGGGAAGCCTTCCCTTGAAGGCAGCTTTGCCTGGGGAAGATCCTCCTCAGAGGTTGCTTCCCTGGAGGTAGGCAGGTTTCCTGCCAGGTTGGGGAAGCGGGCCTGGGGAGGGCCTGAACCACAAGGCTGAGTGGCCCCAAGGCGCCCTAGGGAAGCCTTCCCTTGAAGGCAGCTTTGCCTGGGGAAGATCCTCCTCAGAGGTTGCTTCCCTGGAGGTAGGCAGGTTTCCTGCCAGGTTGGGGAAGCGGGCCTGGGGAGGGCCTGAACCACAAGGCTAAGGGGTCCCAAGGCGCCCTAGGGAAGCCTTCCCTTGAAGGCAGCTTTGCCTGGGGAAGATCCTCCTCAGAGGCTGCTTCCCTGGAGGTAGGCAGGTTTCCTGCCAGGCTGGGGAAGCGGGCCTGGGGAGGGCCTGAACCACAAGGCTGTGTGGTCCCAAGGCGCCCTAGGGAAGCCTTCCCTTGAAGGCATCTTTGCCTGGGGAAGATCCTCCTCAGAGGCTGCTTCCCTGGAGGTAGGCAGGTTTCCTGCCAGGTTGGGGAAGCAGGCCTGGGGAGGGCCTGAACCACAAGGCTGTGTGGTCCCAAGGCGCCCTAGGGAAGCCTTCCCTTGAAGGCAGCTTTGCCTGGGGAAGATCCTTCTCAGAGGCTGCTTCCCTGGAGGTAGGCAGGTTTCCTGCCAGGCTGGGGAAGCGGGCCTGGGGAGGGCCTGAACCACAAGGCTGAGGGGCCCCAAGGTGCCCTAGGGAAGCCTTCCCTTGAAGGCAGCCTTGACTGGGGAAGATCCTCCTCAGAGGCTGCTTCCCTGCAGGTAGGCAGGTTTCCTGCCAGGCTGGGGAAGCGGGCCTGGGGAGGGCCTGAACCACAAGGCTGAGTGGCCCCAAGTGCCCTAGGGAAACCTTCCCTTAAGGGCAGCTTTGTAAGTGGAAGGTCCTCCTTAGAGGCTGCTTCCCTGGAGGAAGGAAGGTCTCCTGCAAGGCTGGGGAAGCGGGCCTGAGCCACAAGGGTTGGGGGGACCCAAGGTGCCCTAGGGAAACCATCCTTTTAGGATACTTTTGTCAGGGGAAGGACCTCCTCAGATCCTCTGATGACGTCATCAAGTGAAGAAAAAGAAACGTGAGGAAAAATAGGATTTTTCTTCTCATGTGATAACGATGACGTCATTACAGCCACTTTTGATAATAATAATAATAATAATAATAATAATAATAATAATAATAATAATAATAATAATAATAATAATAAGGCAACTGAGGGAGAGAGAGACAAGTGTGAGTGTTAGTGAGTATCAACGACGTTAGTCTAACTTGCGTCAGTCTAACAAGTGTCAGTCTTTCATATGTCAGTCTAACAAGCATCAGTCTAACAAGTGTCAGTCTAATAATCATCAGTCTAACAAGAGTCAGTGAGCATCAGTTTTTCATGCATCAGTCTAATGAGCGTCAGTCTAATGTGTGCCAGTCTTGCATGTGTCAGTCTAATGAGGTCAGTTTCACATGTGTCAGTCTAACAAGCATCAGTCTTACAAGCTTCAGTCTAATGAGAGTCAGTGTAACAAGCGTCAGTTTTGCGAGCATAAGTCTAACAAGTGTTAGTGAGCATCAGTCTAATGAGTCAGTCTTGCAAGCATCAGCCTAATGAGCATCAATCTAGTGAGAGTCAGTATTGCAAGTGTCAGCATTGCAAGCGTTAGTCTAACGAGCGTCAGTCTAATTAGTGCCACTCTAACAGGTGACAGTCTAACCAGCGTCAGTCTTGCAAGTGTTGGTCTACCGAGTGTCAGTCTAACGAGTGTCATTCTAGCGAGCGTCAGTCTTGTGAGCAGAAGTCTAATGAGTCAGTTATGGGTATGGGGTGAGGTGTGGGAGTGTGGCTATGTATGTGGGGTGTGGTATGGGTGTGGCGGTGTGGAGTGTGGATATGGGTGTGTGGTGAGGTGTGGGTACGGGTGTGGGGTGTGGATATGGGTATGGGGGTGAGGTGTGGGTATGGGTGTGGGGTGTGGACATGGGTGTGGTGTGAGGTGTGGGTAGGGTGCGGGGTGAGGTATGGGTGTGGGGTGAGGTGTGGGTATGGGTGTGGGGTGTGGATATGGGTGTGGGGTGAGGTGTGGGTATGGATGTGGGGTGAGGTGTGGGTATGGGTGTGGGGTGTGGATATGGGTGTGGGTATGGGTGTGGGGTGTGGATATGGGTGTGGGTATGGGTGTGGGGTGTGGATATGGGTGTGGTATGAAGTGTGGTTATGGGTGTGGGGTGTGGATATGGGTGTGGTGTGAGGTGTGGTTATAGGTGTGGGGTGTGGTTATGGGTGTGGGGTGAGGTGTGTGGGTGTGGATATGGGCGTGGGGTGAGGTCTGGGAGTGTGGATATTGATATGGGGTGTGGGTATGGATGTGGGAGTGTGGATATGGATGTTTGGAGGTGTGCTTATGGGTGTGGGGTGAGGTGTGGGCAGGGGTGTGGATATGGGTGTGGCTATAGGTAAGAGAGAGAGAGAGAGAAAGAGAAAAAGAAAGAGAGAGAGAGAGAGAGAGAGAGAGAGAGAGAGAGAGAGAGAGAGAGAGAGAGAGAGAGAGAGAGTTAAGTATACCTTAGTTTAATAAGACCACTGAACTGATGAACAGCTCTCCTAGAGAGAGAGAGAGAGAGAGAGAGAGAGAGAGAGAGAGAGAGAGGGCTGGCTCCAAGGATTAGATTTATTTTACGTGGCTAAGAACCAATTGGTTACCTAGCAACGGGGCCTACAGCTTACTGTGGGATCCGAACCATATTATACCGAGAAATGAATTTCTATCACCAGAAATAAATTCCTCTTATTCCTCATTGGGCGGTCGGAGATTCGAACTCGCGGCCAGTAGAGTGCTAGCTGAGAACGGAACCCACCCACCCAACGAGGAACTAGAGAGAGAGAGAGAGAGAGAGAGAGAATACCTGACCTTGATGTCATGATGGAATTGAATGATGCCACAAATAACAAAAAAATAACCTTCATTAATAATTAAAAACAGAGACTATAATATTTCTAAAGTAACTTATTTTTCTTTATTATTGTATCAGTTCTAAAGTGAATGTTTCACGTGTACATGTGTGTGTGAGTGTAGGTGTAGGGAAGGTGTTTTTGGGGGGTGTAGGAAGGAGGGAGGGAGGGGTGGGGTGTGTATGCAGGCACCAGGAAGGATTCAAAATTCAAATCTAATCAGCCTCCCACAACGTCTCCGGTTCGCCTGCTCCCAATGCCTAAAAGGCTCTGACTTCGACTTCATGTGTAGTCTACAAACCATGACAAAAGGCAACACTTAGTTTAGTGTCGTCGTTCGGACTTCAATTTAGTGCAAGTGACTTTAGTCTCCGTGACTTGCACTTGCAACGAGTGCAAGGATCACTACTTGAATTAAGTTGAAGTCAGGGTCGAAGTCTTACGTACGAAGGCAGTTGTCACGTGCATTGCATTTCCGCTAACCGCTTTCTCTGGACTCTAGACAAGACCTCTCTCTCTCTCTTCGTAAACCTCAGAACAACGAAAGTAACGAAATAAAATATGGAAGGATTTCACAGGAAAAAAAGCAGACTGAAATAGCGTCATTAATAATAATAATAATAATAATAATAATAATAATAATAATAATAATAATAATAATAACAACGACACCTGAGTAAAGGGTCAAAATCGTTAAATTTGTCGTAATTGTTAATGATTAGAGTAGAAATTATTTTCTAATTTCAACAAGATTTTGACGTTCATGTCCTCAAATGATGCGTACGGGAGAGGCCAAGAAGCCGTGCTGGCATATGGCCATCTGTCTATAACAAAAATGCCCACTTGTTTCTCATGTACCAAACTCGTTAGTCGACTGTTGTGGGTCGCTGGTGGTGGGGGCCGGGGTGGATTTGGAAAGATGAAGAATAAAAGAAGTAGATTTAAACTGGTAAGACCTGAATCTTGGGACAAAAACCTAGACCTATCACCTGAGACTGAACATTGCACAAACTGACTGGTTTTCATGAGAGAGAGAGAGAGAGTCCTGGACCTTCTTTGGAGTGGAAATTGAACGATTTAAAATTGGCGGGAATAAAACAAATCGAACGCGAATGCTGTGACTGGAGAGAGGGAGAGAGAGAGGGAAAGAGAGAGTGCGCGAGAAAGAGAGAGAAAGAGCGCGAGAAAGAGAGAAAGAGCGCGAGAAAGAGAGAGAGAGAATTCTTTAATCTCTCTCTCTCTCTCTCGTACACTAGATTTCCTGAAATCACAATATAGGCCTTCCTAAATCACATGTTGGGAAACGAGCAAGATGAGAGACGAACATCGGCCTAGTACTGCGGTTTCTGTTATGGTGAATCTGGTTCTCTGAGAGAGAGAGAGAATACCAGTGTTCCTGACTGATGTCACAGGCATCATTTTTATGAAGTGACACAACGGAAGGCAAACTTTTCCTCGGTAACTCTCTCTCTCTCTCCAAAACGACGTAATGAAAACACGAAGGATTCGCTTATGCGAAAGCCTTGTCCATGGAGAGAGAGGTGGGAAGAGGGAAAGCCGTTAACCAATAAGTCAGGTCTCGTTCTGGTGTCACTTGCCTCTCTCTCTCTCTCTCTCTCTTTGAAATCATGACGGTGGCCTTCCTGAAAAAATACGCTGGAAAACGAAAAAGACGAAAGAGAAACGGAGAGACGGAAAGAGAGAGATAGCGAGAGAGAGCCAGACAGAGAGAGAGAGAGAGAGAGAGAGAGAGAGAGAGGGAGGGAGAAAAAGAGGGAGTAATGGGAAGGAGAAAGAGAGAGAGAGAGAGAACAGGCCTATGTGTGTAGTATAGTCAGGCGGGAGGTTTCACTTGCTTCTCTTTTCTTCTTCTACATCCGAATTCATCAAGATCTTCCTTTCCCTCCCTCTTTGTTTACCATCCATCCCACCTATCTCTCTCTCTCTCTCTCTCTCTCTCTCTCTCTCTCTCTCTCTCTCTCTTTCATTATTATAATTACGACTTCTTATATCGCTTCCATTTTGATGTTAGAATGAGAGAGAGAGAGAAAGAGAGAAAGAGAGAGAGAGAGAGAAAATTCGAGAGAGAGAAATTAGAGAGAGAGAGAGAGAGAGAGAAAGTGATTGGAGATTCGATATTTGCGACTGAGATTCAAAATTGGTAATTCCAGATTGGTGTAGAGAGAGAGAGAGGGAGGGGGGGGGGAGGATTGATGGGGAGAGAGATGTAGGCTTGTGGTGGAGAGAAGAGAGAGACACGAGTCACGTGATCAGTCTCTTTTTCCCGCCTTCCAGAGTCGCCTTTCCACAGAGTCTCTGAGTCAGTGACTCAGTGTCTCTTGAGAGTCCAGTGTTGCCAAAGCGCGGAGGGAGAAACGACCCAAAGTGCGGAGAGAGAGAGAGAAGATTCGAGAGGGAGTCATTGAATGCAGAGCCGAGGAGGTCTGCACTCCTCACGTATGCGGAGCTGTAGGTCCGCATACATATTTATGCTTTTCAAACGTTTTTCCATTAATAAAAACTAATTAAAGTTATAACTCTGTTTCATTAATCACAGTACACATATTTAATTTATTTGAAAATACTAATAGTTTTGTCAAAGGAACCATTTTCACTGTAATAGTCTCGAGTGTTTACGCTCCAATATCAGATCATACGATAGAAGTCAATGAAGAAGAACCGATTGTGAGTGACAACAGCAGATTATATGACGTATATATGCCAAACGTGATGTCCTACAATACATTCATTCTTTAGGTCCAGCAATCTTCAATTTGCCTTCGTCATTATATATATAGTTAGTAAAGTTTGGTTAAATTGTGAATTAATCTTAGGGTGAGGACTAACTTACAATGATTTTTTTTTTTTTACAAAACTGCAAATCTGTATTAGGCAATTGCATTAGTTGAAGTGATTCAACTGATTATAACATTATTTCGCAACTGTACACCGCCCCCCGGTGCGGAGTTATTTCTAGGTGATGTGCGGACTTCGCGGCAACCCTGCGGCCCCTGCCTCAGAGTGACTCCTCAGTGTCTCTCGAGACTTCGTGCTGAGATATTATGTTAGCGTGACGTTCTCTCTCGGGACCCGTCCAGGAGGGGCGGGAGGAAGCGACCTACCTGATCGGAGGCAAAGTATTAACTGACTATTGTTTATATATATTTGTATATATATACATATACACCCTGTATGTATATATATACATACACTGATATACATGCGCATGTATATTGCACATTGTTTTAATGGCTGAAAATATGGGCCTGAGGAATTAAACTGAACTCTGTCTTTGATAACATTTATTCTCTCTCTCTCTCTCTCTCTCTCTCTCTCTCCTTGAACTTCTCTCTCTGAATCTTTCTCTCTTTTTCTCTTTCTCTCTCTCCATGAATCGTTCTCCCTTTTTCTCTCTCTCTCCCTGAATCTTTTCCTCCCTGAATCTCTCTCTCTCTCTCTCTCTCTCTCTCTCTCTCTCTCTCTCTCTCTCTCTCTCTCTCTCTCATTTCCAGTCCATTGCAATTCACTTTTTCTTCTGTTTATTGTGGGGTGCAAAATGTCTTCTATGAATGGCCTCGAAGCCTTCTGTTCCTGTTACTGTACCTCCTTTCATGTTCGCTTTCTTCCGTCTGACTTTCCTCTGCCCTCTCCTAACAGTTTCTTCCCGTGACTTTTTTCTGTGACTTTTTTCCCTGTGGTTTTTTCCTGTGACTTTTTTCCTATGGGTTTTCCCTGTGGTTTTCCATGTGACTTTTTCCTGTTACTTTTTTCCTATGGTTTTTTCCTGTGACTTTTTCCCTGTGACTTTTTTTCCTTTGGTTTTTCCATGTGACTTTTTCCTGTGACTTTTTCCTGTGGTTTTTTCCCTGTGAATTTTTTTGTGACTTTTTTCCTATGGTTTTTCCTGTGGAATTTTCCCTGTGACTTTTTCCTGTTACTTTTTCCTGGTGACTTTTTTCTGTGACTTTTCCCAGTGACTTTTTTCTGTGAATTTTTTCCTATGGTTTCTTCCTGTGACTTTTTCTTGTGAGTTTTTCAGGTGACTTTTTTCTGTGACTTTTTCTGTTTTCCTTTTTTTCTTTCAAAAGTCCTTTCAAATGTCCTTTCAAATGTCCGTTCAAATGTCCTTTCAAAAGTCCTTTCAAATGTCCTTACAAAAGTCCTTTCAAATATACCTTCAAAAGTTCTTTCAAAAGTCCTTTCAAAGTCCTTTTCAAAAGTACTTTCAAATGTCCCTTCAAATGTCCTTTCAAAAGTCCTTTCAAATGCCCTTTCAAAAGTCCTTTCAAATGCCCTTTCAAAAGTCCTTTCAAATGTCCTTTCAAAAGTCCTTTCAAATGCCCTTTCAAAAGTCCTTTCAAATGTCCTTTCAAAAGTCCTTTCAAATGCCCTTTCAAAAGTCCTTTCAAATGCCCTTTCAAAAGTCCTTTCAAATGCCCTTTCAAAAGTCCTTTCAAATGCCCTTTCAAAAGTCCTTTCAAATGTCCTTTCAAAAGTCCTTTCAAATGCCCTTTCAAAAGTCCTTTCAAATGTCCTTTCAAAAGTCCTTTCAAATGCCCTTTCAAAAGTCCTTTCAAATGCCCTTTCAAAAGTCCTTTCAAATGTCCTTTCAAAAGTCCTTTCAAATGCCCTTTCAAAAGTCCTTTCAAATGCCCTTTCAAAAGTCCTTTCAAATGTCCCTTCAAATGTTCTTTCAAGTGTCCTTTCAAAAGTCTTTTCAAATGTCCCTTCAAAAGTCCTTTCAAATGTCCTTTCAAAAGTCCTTTCAAAAGTCCTTTCAAAAGTCCTTTCAAATGTCCCTTCAAATGTCCTTTCAAAAGTCCTTTTAAATGTCCTTTCAAAAGTCCTTTCAAATGTCCCTTCAAAAGTCCTTTCAAAAGACCTTTCAAAAGTCCTTTCAAATGTCCCTTCAAAAGTCCTTTCAAAAGACCTTTCAAAAGTCCTTTCAAATGTCCCTTCAAAAGTCCTTTCAAAAGACCTTTCAAAAGTCCTTTGAAATGTTACATTACACAATTATAAAAGAATTTAATAACGATTTCAAAAGTGATTCTTCGAAAAAAAAAGGATTAGCGGAATGTCCTCTCTCTCTCTCTCTCTCTCTCTCTCTCTCTCTCTCTCTCTGTCTGTGTCGGTTTTTCTAAGTATGTAAAAATAATTCGTTATATTATTTCACTTTTCACCATTAGCTTTGTACAAGACAATTACCAATCATGCATAGGACTAGACCGATAAAATTATTTATTATTATTATTATTATTATTATTATTATTATTATTATTATTATTACTATTCACTTGATTCCGCTTCGTCTTTCCTTTTCATGATGCCACACTTCAGCTTTCCACTTCACAGCTTTCCTTGCTGAAGCCTGAAATCGCTATTGTATAGGAGAGGCCACCACCAGGCCGTGGCTAAAGTTTCACGGGCCGCGGCTCGTACAGCATATAATGATCAAGGCCAACGAAAATAGATCTGTCTTTCGGTGGTCTCACTACAATGCTGTATGAGCCGCGGCCCATGAAACTTTAACCGTGGCTTGGTGGTGGCCTGTTCTATATCGTTGCCAGACGCATGATTATGGATAACTTTAACCTTAAATAAAATGGACCTACTGCTGAGGAGGAGGCCAGAGGGCTGCAATTTGGTCTGTGTGATGACTGGAGGGTGGAGGATCAACATCCATTTGCAGCCCTCTAGCCTCCCTCCTCACCAGTAGGTTTCAAGATCTGAGGGTGGAGAGAAAAAGTGTGGACAGAAAAAAGTGCAGACAGAAAAAGGTGTGGACTGAAAAAGTGCAAACAGAAAAAGTGTGTACAGAATAAAGCGTGGACAGAATAAAGTGTGAACAGAAAAAGTGCAGAGAGAATAAAGTGAGACCAAAAAAGTGCAAGTAGAATAAAGTAAGAACAGAAAAAGTGTGGACAAAATAAAGTGCAAACAGAAAAAGTGCAGACAGAATAAAGTGCAGACAGAAAAAGTGCAGACAGATAAAACTGCAGGCAAAAAAGTGCAAACAGAAAAAGTTCAGACAGAAAAAGTGCGGACAGATAAAGATGGACAGAAAGAGTGCAAACAGAAAAAAGAGCTGACTGAAAAAGTGAGGACAAAAAAGTGCAGACAGAAAAAAGAGCGAAGAGAATAAAGTACAGACAGAAAAAAGTGCAGACAGAAAAAAGAGCAAACAAAAAAGTGCAGACAGAAAAAAGAGCAAACAAAAAAGTGCAGACAGAAAAAAGAGCAAACAAAAAAGTGCAGACAGAAAAAAGAGCAAACAAAAAAGTGCAGACAGAAAAAAGAGCAAACAAAAAAGTGCAGACAGAAAAAAGAGCAAACAAAAAAGTGCAGACAGAAAAAAGAGCAAACAAAAAAGTGCAGACAGAAAAAAGTGCAGGCAGAAAAAAGTGCAGGCAGAAAAAGAGCAAACAAAAAAGTGCAGGCAGAAAAAAGAGCAAACAAAAAAGTGCAGACAGAAAAAAGAGCAAACAAAAAAGTGCAGGCAGAAAAAAGAGCAAACAAAAAAGTGCAGACAGAAAAAAGAGCAAACAAAAAAGTGCAGGCAGAAAAAAGAGCAAACAAAAAAGTGCAGACAGAAAAAAGTGCAGGCAGAAAAAAGTGCAGGCAGAAAAAAGAGCAAACAAAAAAGTGCAGGCAGAAAAAAGAGCAAACAAAAAAGTGCAGACAGAAAAAAGAGCAAACAAAAAAGTGCAGACAGAAAAAAGTGCAGGCAGAAAAAAGTGCAGGCAGAAAAAAGAGCAAACAAAAAAGTGCAGGCAGAAAAAAGAGCAAACAAAAAAGTGCAGACAGAAAAAAGAGCAAACAAAAAAGTGCAGACAGAAAAAAGTGCAGGCAGAAAAAAGTGCAGGCAGAAAAAAGAGCAAACAAAAAAGTGCAGACAGAAAAAAGTGCAGACAGAAAAAAGTGCAGGCAGAAAAAAGTGCAGGCAGAAAAAAGAGCAAACAAAAAAGTGCAGACAGAAAAAAGTGCAGACAGAAAAAAGTGCAGGCAGAAAAAAGTGCAGGCAGAAAAAAGAGCAAACAAAAAAGTGCAGGCAGAAAAAAATGAGGATAGAAAAAAGATCGGACAGGAAAAAGTGCGGACAGAATAAGTGCAGACAAAAAAGAGCAAGCAGAAAAAAGTGCAGAAAGAAAAGGTGCAGATGGAAAAAAGAGCGAACAGAAAAAAGTGCAGACAGAAAAAGTGTGAACTGAATAAATGAGGGTAGGAGAGAGAGAGAGAGAGAGAGAGAGAGAGAAATGATGGTGGGAATAAGAGAGAGAATGATGGTGAGAGAGAGAGAAATGAGGGTAAGAAAGAGAGAGAGGGAGAGAATGTGCACGTTTGTCTCCTGTGTGTACGTAAGCACCCACGTCCGGGCGTGCACGTGCGCGCGCGCATGTGTGTACGTGTGACTGACTGTCTCATTTCGTTCCCTTTTGAAAATGAATAAATATGAATGAATGACGTCCTTGATATGCATAACATTTTCTCTCTCTCTCTCTCTCTCTCTCTCTCTCTCTATTTATTACCGAAAGAGACCCAATTAAATCCCCCCATTCCCTGCGGGTTCTATTCCTCCTCCTGCCGCTGTCAAAAAGGAGTCACCTTCAAATCTCGGAAGGATGTCAGTAGGTGAAGCTGGGGGTCCTCCGCCGCCGCCCCCCTAATCCCTTCTGGTCACCCCCACCTTCTTTTACGGAGTGGAAAACTGTAGTCATTACTCTAATGTATAAACTCGTAATGCTATAATGATGACGCTTAATAAAAACAAGTAAATGAACGAATGCTCCGATTCTAGGCAATGTGGCGCTAGGCCTATACCTACCCCCGATGTCTGTAGGTAGCCTCTGTCCCTAAAACCTCTCCTATTATTATTATTATTATTATTATTATTATTATTATTATTATTATTATTATGTCGAAACAAACTTGATATTAAATCAATTAAAAAAACCCGAGAGAGAGAGAGAGAGAGAGAGAGAGAGAGAGAGAGAGAGAGAGAGAGAGAGATCGCCGTGCGCACGAAACGAGAGAGAGAAACAACCATTGCCAACATTAATGGCGTTTATCTCACGATTTTTCACGAGATTTTCGACGGGTGGGCCTACACACACACACCTAGGCCCACACCAAAAGTCACAGAGGTACAGACAGACACACACAGACAGACAGACACACAGACAGGCAGGCAAAGCATTGTGAACAGACATGCCAGACAGAAGTGAACAGAACAACAACAGACAGTCAATAAGAAAGAAAGATGGCGTGCAATTGGACGCAGAAGGTGAGAAAAAAAAAATAATTCAGCTAATTCTTTTTCCAAGAGTACCAGGCCAGAATAACAACCCGCCCCCCCTCCCCCCCTCTCTCTCTCTCTCTCTCTCTCTCTCTCTCTCTCTGTCCAACGTGGCAATACTGTGAGCGATACCCACACTGTAGGGCATTCAGGCAAACCTAGACCTATGGGTGCTTGGCAAACATAGACCTATAATAAGTGCAATGTTGAAGCCCTGCAATCACCATCATTATTTCACTATCATAATGAATATATCGAGAGAGTAATGAACACTTCATTATTTAGTGGATAAATCAATGCATAACTCATTTATGAATGAATAACTGAAACAGGAGTGTTCGTTAACCCTAGAAACAGTTAACAAACCCCTAGATGCGGCAGAGAGAGAGAGAGAGAGAGAGAGAGAGGAAGGCTTTAACTTTGACCCGTATAATAGAGGAACATAAGACCTAGATTCCTTTGTCGTCAGTGAAGGCCGTGATGAGGCACAGTACGTAGACAAACCGTCAACGCGTCCCAATCCTTTTTTTACGGCTATGAGAAATTATTTCATTTATATTTCATATTACTGAAGATCAGTATTGACTGAAGTCGTTATTAAGTAAAAAATTCCATCATCAATGACAAAACTTCCATTTCGTTTCGAAATCGTGAAGAAAATGACTAGCAATGAATAACAATTTTTTCGAAATGATTTTAATCCTTTGCAAGGAATCGAACGCAGGTGACGACACAGCCACTTTGAGTGTGGTCTGTTTTAAGCGTCGATCTTCGATCGGATTACATTTATTATTATTATTATTATTATTATTATTATTATTATTATTATTATTATTATTATTATTAACGTCTTATAATCGTCATTGTTATTATTATTATTATTATTATTATTATTATTATTATTATTATTATTATTCAGAAGATGAACATTATTCATATGGAACTAGCCCACAAAGGCCATTGACTTGAAATTAAAGCTCTCAAAGAATATTAAGGTGTTCATTCGAAAGAAGTAACAGAAGGTAAAAGGGAAATACAGAAAGCGGAGATCAGTTATCAGTTAAACTGATAAATTAACAAATAAATAAATAAATATGTATTAAACATGGTGCTAGAAAATGACACATGTTAATCACATCAGCTGGTCAGGCTTGGCTTATCCTAACTTTTCACCCAACATACATCAAAGGGTATTTGGGTTAATTTGATATATATAATAATTAATTTATAATGCCCCAGAGGTGAAGTCCCTAGGCATGCCCCCACCCCCCATCAGACCCCCAGCAGTCACTGGCTGACCACTGCATTGCAATGGCAGAAACTCAGATGCCTTTCCTATCCAATTTTTTGCTGGATCTTCTGAAATAAAGATTTTCTGACCAATTTCCATTTTACGATTAACAAGCTGAATATTTACATATTTTAATCATTATTATATTGAATTTTTAAGAGGATTCCCAGTTAGTTTATTTGCGTATCTATGTCCATTTATTTACCTGTTAATAACTTTTTTACTTAATACCGGAGGTAATAATAATCTTCATATAAATTTCTGAAAATGGGTTTTCGTCTCACCAGCCAATAAGGAATCGTCTACGAAGACGCTTTACCAAAACCCAAAGAGTTCAGCCAATAAAAGGAGGCGTTAGAAACATTGTTTATGGCGTGGGCCTCTGATTGGTCAAAGCAATTCCTGTCCTTATTTTGGTCACGGCAGTAAGCCTTAGTGTAGTTCTAAACGCGAAAACGGAAAGGTAGTTTTAATATACAACAGGTGCAGTAGAAATGGCAATAAGGACACCGCTAAGAACGAGGAGTTTCCAGGTAGTTTTTTCTCTTATCGGAAATCTTGAGACGTTTCTAGGTAGTTTTTTCTGACATTATTGGGTCATATTCTTGCTTTTGTAGGAGGTGGAGGTTTGAACCACCTTTGGGAATCTGGAAAATGTTATGGAGGAGTATTGTGGCCACAGGATTGGGGATTTTGAACAATTTCGAAAAATGCTCGTAGATTGTGAAGTCCCCCAAGGTTGGAATCTGCAGCCACTACTTGAGTCTCTTTGCAGCGTGCCTTCAATGGGCCCCCTAGCTGCTACAACCCCTTTCGTTCCTTTTACTGTACCTCCTTTCATATTCTCTTTCTTCCATATTACTTCCCTCAACCCTCTCCTAACAAGAGGTTTTCCTCTTGTTACGCCTTTCAAACCTTTTCACTGTCAGTTTCCGTTTCAGCGCTGAATGACCTCATAGGTCCCAGTGCTTGGCCTTCGGCCGAAATTCTTTATTCAGTTCAGTTCAAGGTTGGAACACCCATGGTACAGTATGCTGTTCAAAAGGATTTTCCAGATTTTTTTTTTTTTACCAAAAATATGGTTCAGGGCCTGTGACAGACCTCTCTCTCTCTCGTGTGTCTGTCTCCCTCCCTCTCCTTCTCCATCTGAGGGAAAAGGAGTCATGGCTATCAATCAGATATTGGGGGGGGCGGGTGATTGCCGTATTCACCTTAATTTTAATATATAATAATAATTCAACGAAGGAAATGCAATACATCAACCTTAACTATGAGGAGTTGACACAAGTTCCTTCCCGGGCGATTCCCAGTCGACGAGTTGCTGGAGGCGGGTGTTGGGGAACATCAAAGGCCTCACTCACTCACACTACTGTTTCTGATGACATGACCTGGAAATCCCCTTAAATAATAATAATAATATCCCCTTTGTCTGTCATTTGGCCACTTTCATCAGATTCCAGTCACATGACATGGCGGGACCTTTCGACATGACATCGCTTGGACAGACATATTTTGATATCATACACAATGGGATGTTTTCTCTTATTTTTCTCGTTCCTGAGGGACGATTTTTACCAGTGGAAATGAAAGCTTCACTTTCATCAAATGAAAGCCTTTTCAAAGAGGGTCCAGATTCCACATTCGAAATGGAGGAGGTTGTTGGTAAATTGAATATGGTTTTGTTTGCCTGGTTTCATTGGCTTGAGAGAGAGAGAGAGAGAGAGAGAGAGAGAGTCACTGGAAATGTAACGTAGAAGACGTCCACTGCGTTCGTGTGCAGGACTCCGATCCTGACTTCAGCTTAAGTACAGTAGTGATGATGGCACTCTTTGAAATTCATTTCTCGCTATAATGTGCTTCGGATTCCACAATAAGCTGTAGGTCCCGTTGCTAAGTAACCAATTGGTTCTTAGCCACGTAAAGTAAGTCTAATCCTTCGGGCCAGCCCTATAGTGCAGCAGATTGCTGTAAAAATCGTTCAGATAGTGAAACAAGCATGAAATTTGGCACAAACATTCCTAAGACTACGCTCTCTTAGAAAAGGGCGCTGGCCACCTGAAAATCCAAGATGGCGGCTATTTTTCAAAATGGCCGCCATCTATGTTGAGATTCACTGGTTTGGGAGCATCTATTGGATGGAATATGCCAGTTTTTTTTTTTTTAAACCTCGACTTTTAGGTTATAAAAATGTTCCATACCACACATTTTATTGAAAACCCTTACTAAATGAATTGTAACCAAGATGGCGTACAAAATGGTTGCCATAAAAGTTTTTTTTTCTATCCACAGCGCTAGCAGACATAGAGACCAACTGTTTTTATTTAATGGTATATTCATGTGATCAGACAGTTTAACTAATATGCTATTTTCAACTGAAATAGTAATGGTATGGTCACATACAACATTGTGTCTAAGACTGTAACCATAAAAAGAAAAGAAGAGAAATACGGACTAAACGCAACCAATCTATGTATAGGTCTCTCAACCTACACCTTTGAAAAATTCGAGGATAAGAAGGTAGGCACAGCATGACACGTTGGATGCTCAAGCTAGATTATCTACTGAAGAGAGGGCAATATTTATCTAGACTTCACATTTGCAAGTGCACAGAGCTGTGCAGGGAAGACCCAGCTTGTAGCACTTGCACCTTTCCCGACAGCCTGCTTTGCATCCACATTTGGTAAGCTGTTGGCAACTCTTGGCTAAGGGCGAGTTGGTTGTCCAGAGGACTTGCCATGCTTCACCAGACTTTTGCCATCCCCACTCAGCAGGGTTCTCTGGCTGTGGCTGACACTGGGTGGCCTGCCCCCACACACAACCAGCCTGGTACGCAGCACGCTTGGTGTGTTGGAGGAGAGCTCCCCTGGTTGGTGGAATGGCCTCATATGCCCTTTGTTTTCTGGCAAACATATCAAGTCTAGCCTCATCCACAGTGCCAGCAGTGCTGGATCTTTCATACATAAGTATGACAAACCTCTCCAGGACCTTCAGGTCACTCTCTTCCACTCTGAGAGGGTAGTGACTCAGTTTGGAGAACACAGTGGAGGCCTCTGGAAAGATGTTCCATGTCTGCCAGGCGGTCTTCTTGCCCTTGCTCCGGAAGGCTGACACTGTATCACAGCCTGTGAACGCATGGAAGAAGAGCATGCCATTCACCTTCTCCTGGCCCAGAGAGTTGCACAGGTCATGCACAGCAATCCAGCGCAGGCTCTGGCCTTGGCCAAATGCCACCCATAGCTTCTCTAGCCCTAGATTGTGGAGAGTGGAGAAAGCACTGACTGCAACGACAAGAACATCTGTGTCATTTGCTTTAACCGTGATGGTCTTGGCTCCATGTTCTGTGGCATATTTGGCATGGAGAAAGATGCGGGTGTCAGCTTCCTCATGAGAGCACTTTTCCAGTCCCTGAAGACTAGCCTCATGAGTGCTGAGGACAGCAGACCCTTTCGTGGCAATGACAACATTTGTGGCAGACATCTGGGCAACTTTGTCTGCCAGGAACTGGAACAACTCTGTCTTGTTGGCATCGTGTCTTAGGAAATTGCGCCAGTTGGATGGAATTGTGTTCTTGTCTGTCACCTTGCGCCTTCCTCCTTGACCACGTTGGAGCCTGGTCTCAGCTTTGAGGCTGGATGTATTGTATACATCAAATACAAGATGTGATGATGTGTACTTGCTGCTATAGGATTGTATCACAGGCAAGAAGTCGCAAAGTGCATAGCCCTCAAAGGTCTTTCCTTTCTTTGGTGGCAAGGCATGGACCAAAGCTGATCCATCTACAATGAGGACATCAGTCTTTGGTTCTTTGTCTTCTAGTGTAACATGACTCTCCAGGACCGAGGTCAGCTGAGACTTCTGACATGTGTACAGCCTACCACCCTCACTAAGGGAAGCTGGGAATGTTTGATTCTCGTGCTGGAAGAATTCCTGCAGATCACATTCACGGCTCTGACAGGATATAAATAGCTTTGAGAAAAGCTGGCAATCCTCCTTCAGAAGTTTCTGCTTTGACTGTTCTACAGGAGCAGCTTCTTGCCTGAAGAAGTCAGTTCTGTTCTTCTTTATCGGCTCATAGAAGGAGACTGCATTGTTTGCCAAAGAGTCTGAAAACTTCTGAAATTTAGTGCGGCCTCTGTCAAGGTGTGTCTGTAGAAGTTCTGCTGAGCTGGGGTGGGCAATGTCTTTGTTGTCAATGGAATACAGATCCTGGCTCTCTTCCTGAAAAGGACTTCCCAAGTGTTGCAAAGCCAATGACAGCTTGCTGACTCTCTCCAAGAATGTCTTCTGCGCATGAGGTGTTTGTTCATGGTGTGTTGTCTGCTCATTAGACTCCTTACTTTGAACCTCTGTTTCGTATGCAGACACCAAGCGGATGATCTCTGGGCCAGCCACCATCCATCTTCTGAGTGCTGACGGATCTTCAGTCAGCCCAATGGCTCCGCCATCAGCCTTTATAAAGGCATTGGTCTGCTCATGAGCTTGGTCAAGAGCCATTGCTGAGAACTGGCGACTGGTCTTGTGCACAACAAAGTTGCCAGCCTTGAACTCCTTGTGCAACTCTGGGTGTGAACTCTCTAGGGTAAGCATGTCCCTGAGGTGAATAGGCAGCCAACGAGCATAGTTTGTATTATTGTTGGAAAAGAAGTAGGGTATCAGCTCATGCAATGCCTGGCAGTAGAGGACAAAATTGGCCTCACGGAAGGACCTGATCAGTAGGAATATCACAAGTTCCATAGACAACACCATGTGCCAGAAGTGGAACTGTGGACTCTGCTGTCTTCGAAGGTCACACCACTCCTCAAACTCTAATGCCTGCTCATTGTTGTTTGCTTTCTCAGCACAGTAGTCAGTGTATGCTGTCCTCAGGAGTTTGTACAAACTAGAGGCTGTAACCTGGTGCATCTGCCGTGTCCTGGTTACACTTGCAGCTGACAGGAAGGATTCTGCAGTTCCAGATGAAGCAACTCCTGCCTCCACCAGAGCTCCTGTCCAACCACTGCCATGAAGAAGAGTACCAAGAGATGTCATTGCTGCCATCTCAATGTGCAGACCACCAAACATTACCAGATACTTGTCTTCGCCATACTGATCAGGCCACTGCCACTGCACCTGCTTTGCTACGGCATAGATTGGCTGATCAGCTGTGATTATGGGTATCTGGCCAGGGTTCAGAAAATCAGTGACATCCTGCACTTTCTGCATCACGTGTTTGATCGTAGCAACAGAATGAGCCTGATCACGCAGGAGAGGAAGCAATGAAGTTATGGTTACTTCAAATTCTGGGCTTCTCTTCATTGAAGCGTGATGAGCTGACCACGTCAGATTCACTGCATCATCTATTTCCTGGGTGACTATGACCTTGTCTAGCCACTGATACTCCAGTGCAAGCTGTGGCCCCAAGATATCTGTGGGTGGCTTTGGTATTGCAGTGTTTGGTGGCACAGGGTTCTTTGTTTGAAAGGAAGCTGGTGAGATGTTTGTGAATGTGTCCGGCAATTCAGGCACCGACCTCACTTTCTCAGGTGCAAACTTTAGTTGCTGTCTTTCCTGTCCAGTGTTCTCCTTGGTGGGGTGCTGAAATATGGAGATGCTAGTTCCATGGAAGGAGGTAGTGGCAGTAGTTGCAGATGGGTTGTGGTCGATGTTGTCCATCACTGCAGTGGTGAACAACCCTTTTCGCAGTACTGGGGTACAGACCACACCCTCCTCCACATATTTGCTAACTGTGGCATCTCCTAACTGTGCAGAGACCTCCAGTACTCTGTCATAAGAGATACTGAGGCCATACTGATGTAGCATTTCAACCAGGTTTCTCTTCCTGGTTTTGGCATAGACTGAGAGTCCCATGTAGACTGGGAATGGTGTTTCTCTGTCTTTGGAGTGTCTATGAGTTGTTGCTCCCTCTTTGTATCGGGAGTAGCAGTTGAACTGCATGAGCTGTGCAATGGCCTGGTCTGACTTTGATGCTCCAAATCGTAACTGTGACTTGATGTCAGCCCCATGCTCAACCATCCCTACAAACTGGAGCAGGAGAGGAGGCACAGAATTTCGTACACAAGCCTCAGAAAATGTGCCATCAAACCGTGACTGATGATCAAGTATAGACTTTCTGAGAATATTTGCTGCTTTAGCAATGATAACTGCCTCTGAAAGATCAGATGATTGAGCAAGTGCTTTTCCCACATCCTTTTGAAATGCAAGTAATACATCTCTGCCAGATTTATGAGCCTCAAGTTCTGGAATTTCTGCCAGAAGTTTGTCTTTGAGTCTCGTGGAATTTACACTTGGTGACTCTACACCTAATTGTTCCAGACGTTGTTGGTAGAGGTGGCAAATATCTGCCAGCCGAAATGTGACTGGATCATCTGAACAAAGGTTGTTTTCAACAATGTATGTCATCAGTTCTGACAGAACTAGTGGATACACATCTGATTCTGACTCAGTGCTACCTTGGTCTTTCTCAAGGCTCCTCAGGTAGGACCTTTTTCTGTTGTAGAGGGCACAAAGACAGGCATGGTGATACTTAAACTCCTGTGCAATGACATCCCCACCAGTCAACTTAGCAAGGAGCTTGCCATCACTAAGTATCTCTGCACATTCACGCAATTTCAAGTCAAGGCCATTAGTACTAGCCTGTCTGAGATCAGATGCAGGTGCCACTTTCTCACAGAAAATGCAAACTTCATTGTCATGACTGGTTCGGCGCAGTTTTGCACGACTAGTCTCAGTGTTGCTGGTCTGGTCATTGGATTGTCGCTTTCTTGCACGGTCCAGTTTAGTGTTGTTAAACAACAAGCGACAGTTCACATGGTATTTTGCTGCATTTTTCCTGAGAGTGGCCTCTATGCCATCACCTTCATCCAGCCTTGCTGGATCCATTATCAGTGGCATTTCATTAATTTCACTGAACATGGGAATGTTCCTTGCCAGCATTGTGTACCCATCATGGTCTAGGACATGATGACTTGGAGGTGATGTCAAGTGCTCACCTCTTTTGTCCTTCTGACAAAGACAACACAAACTCCAGTTTGTTTTTCTACTGCTCAATATTGGATTGGCATCACATTCTGCCATGATTTCACTTTTGATTAAGGCCGAGGGGTTATCCTTTTACCACCTTAAACAAAGCACACATTCCTGTATGGGATTCAACTAGGTTCGGTCTCCCTACACCTAGCCCGATCATTCATCCAGTGCCATTTAAGTCCCGTGTGATCTGTACACCATCCGGGTAAGTACATGAACCAACATGTACAGCCCCCATACCCTTGGCTCGGCTCTCCCGCGCTGGCACATCCTGTCTATTCAGGTGCGGCTATCTAACTATAGCTGGTCTGGGGCTGTTAGAAAGCATTTGGGACACTAAACTAAACTATACTACAACTACTAGTCTAAGACTACAGGATTAGTAAAGCTGGATTAGCTGGCACTGAACCCCATGCTGAGTTACACAGCAGTGATGTCACCAGTGTGCCCTGGTTGTGTGCGGACATATACTCTTTTACATTTATTAATTTTCCTTCAAAATTGATGAGTTATTCGAAAGAGATGGCCTCATTAGGATCTAAAACCACAGAAACCAAGATCCATGCTTAAAACGATAATTGTTGAACGGGCATTATTTCTCATTATAATTATTGTTTCTACCTTTTCTTGGCAGCCATATAGCCCCCATATTTAAAGGTAAACTGTACTGGGAAGCTACAGAAACATAATATTCACAAGAAATAGTATGGAAGAGCTTTACCATATTGCTAGAAGCAAATACATGCCATTCTAGTGAAAAATTAGCCAAAATCTGTCGATACTGGCCGCCATCTTGGAATTTGGCCGCCATATTAAATTTTTTGCGTGGCCAGCGCCCTTTTCTGATAGAGGGAACTTTAAAGAGCACTTGTGCAAAATTTCATGCTTGTTTCACTATCTGAACGATTCTTATGAAATATGCAATTATCTGCTGCACTACTAACTAAAATCTTGATTCTTTGGTCGAACTAGGTGGTTACTTCATTTATTGACTCTTTGTCTCTTCATTGTAAATAAACTGTTCTTATTTTTTTTATTCCCTTCTCTTCAATCTTTGTCCATCGTCTTTTTCATTCCACGGGTCTCTCATTCTCCATAGTGACATTCCTGGAAAATATAAATTTCAATTTCGTAAATCTTGTAACTTCCTTTGTCAATAAAAACAGCCTTTCATTAGTACCCGTCTGATTAATGCTGGAAGGTAATTAACAGAAAGATGTATTCACAACTGAATGATAATAATTCAGTGTTTTTTTCTGCCAGGAGGCCCGTTTTGTAGCTGGCGCTCATAAGAAATTCAACACCTTTGTCTCTTTTCAGGATTCATACTATACAGGTAAGTCTATTCCAGAGCTGCTTTGAGATGTAATATCATTTTCTAAATTAAGTTCAGAAATCAGTTCTGAGAAATTGCATGAACGAACCCTTCTTTACAGCCCTAAGTGAGATCCGGACTGCCGATTTCTTTTAGTTTTCTGTAAAAGAAAAGTGTTGTGCCGACTTTGTCTGTCCTCCCTCAGATCTTAAAAACCTACTGAGGCTAGAGGGCTGGTATATTGATCATCCACCCTCCAATTATCAAACATACCAAATTGCATCCTTATAGCCTCAGTAGTTTTCATCTTATTTAAGGCTAAAGTTAGCCATACTCGTGCGTCTGGCAATGATATAGGCCAGGCCACCACCGGGCCTTGGTTAAAGTTTCATGGGTCGCGGCTCATAAAGCATTATATGAAACCACCGAAAGATAGATCTATTTTCGGTGTGCTTGATTATAGAGCTGTACAGAAAACTCGATCGCGCCGAAATCGCGTCGAAGAAACTTCGGCGCATTTTTTACTTAATTATTTTGCAAAACAAAACAAATACGAAAAAGATCATTTTTATTTGAGCGGGAAAGTAATTGGATTTGCTTCTGACAAATATATTGCCGAGAGTCCAAATAATGTGGATCAGCATGGGCACCATGTTTGCTAGTTTTACAAAGAAATGCCTAAGAAATATTTTGAAAAATACTGCATACGATACGTGAATAATTCACAAAAATCTATTTATTTAATCGTAACTCTTCTACACTTATTGACATTCTCTCTCTCTCTCTCTCTCTCTCTCTCTCTCTCTCTCTCTCTCTCTCTCTCTCTCTCTCTCTCTCTCTCTCTCTCTCTCTCACACACACACACACACACACAGCATATTGACCAGTTTCTGCATGGCCATATTTACGCTTTCTTTACACTCTAAAAACTTTGTACACTAAACAATTAATCTGTTACACCATACATCATTTCTATATATACTTTTTTTGTATGCATACGCTGTCTATATCGTATACCCTTCACGTCGTTAGGAATCGTACTACCCTTTTCCTTACTCAGTGGCATGGCTCTTTTACAGTGAGTTTAATTATGCAATATTTCCTCTTTTCAGAAGTCATCTCCTAACCTACAATTTGAGAATTTCGATTTATGTATAAGGAAGGTAAATATGCAATTCTGCAGATTCTGTTCTTAGACAGGAAAGACTAATACCAAACATAATCTGCTCTCTTCAACTCATTCATTGTCGCAAAAAAGGAAGCTACTTTAGATTGCGTGACATCCCTATGCAGAAAAATTTCAATAAATATTTGAAAACAATTTGAATTATGTTGATATGCAAACGAAAAGAAAGATTTTATGCCACTTTTAAACCTAAAATTATTATTCCCAGTTTACTGGGAAAAATAATTAACACAGGCTGAAGATCTCTCGCCAAAGAATTAATCTGAAACCCGGTGATGTTAGTATTTGAAACACATCTATTTTATCAAGAATCTTAACCTCATATTCGTGTACCTGCAGTTTGAACACATATTTTCCAACTTGGCGGTGTACAAATATCAACTTGTAACGTATATCTCGTGTTCAATTGCGGTGAGTCTGAAATTCACGCCCTTGTAAATCACGAAAATTAATATGTATGCGGATTTAATTTCTCTCTCTCTCTCTCTCTCTCTCTCTCTCTCTCTCTCTCTCTCTCTCTCTCTCTCTCTCTCTCTCTCTCTCTCTCTCTCTCAATTAATGCTCATTCAAATACCCTTAGGTGCCCCTTCGGTCTATTTATATCTTACCCCCACAGTATTCTTTTCCAGAGTAAGTCATATGTATACCAAGTAGGCTATGATTGAAAATGCTCAATGCGCTTCAGAGTTATGCTGGATCACACAAACACTCACCTCCATTTACATATATGCATATATATATATATATATATATATATATATATATATATATATATATATATATATATATATATATATATATATATATATATATATATATATATATATATATATATATATAAATTGCGTGCCTGCTATTTTCTAGTATCTGACGTGGATATTTGACTTCGGAGTCTATTTTTACTTTTAAATCTATGCTATTGCCATATATTTAAACCTCTTGTTTCATTTTCCATTAAATAAATTAAGTCTCTCTCTCTCTCTCTCTCTCTCTCTCTCTCTCTCTCTCTCTCTCTCTCTCTCTCTCTCTCTCTCTCTCTCTATTAATAATGCAAATAACAAATTTTACCAAAATAAATTTACAGACTGCAAGGGTTGTGACAGGAGGAAATGGTGTCCATATATGCATAAATAAACGATATATATATATATATATATATATATATATATATATATATATATATATATATATATATATATATATATATATATACACATATATATATATATATATATATATATATATATATATATATATATATATATATATATATACATATACATATATATATATATATATATATATATATATATATATATATATATATATATATATATATATATATATATATATATATATATATATATATATATATATATATATATATATATATATATATATATATATATATATATATATATATATATATATATATATATATATATATATATATATATATATATATATATATATATATATATATATATATATATATATATATATATATATATATATATATATATATATATATATATATATATATATATATATATATATATATATATATATATATATATATATATATATATATATATATATATATATTAGTTTCTTATAATGTTCTCAATTGTCCTTATTATCTTCTTCTGTTCCTCAGGCAACTGATGGAGTAAAGCGCCAAAGTTCATTTTGACGGACGTTTTCATTGGTTAGGACGTTTCGTCTCTTCTAGAGACATCTTCGGCTACAAGTGAGCGCTTGCAAAGAAATTCACACATATATATAATATTCTTTCGATGGAATACTTGTCAAAAATTTGACTATTTAATGGTAAAAATTCAATATTCGGCAGTTAGCGTTTTGAAATTAACAGTTAAAACATTCAGATTTGTTAGTAAACTTGTTTACAGATGGCTGTTAACAATTACCAAGAATTGCTGTTTAGGTATTTACATACTTAGAAACAACCAGACGAAATAGAGATAGTTGAAAATAGATGGTCAACAAAGAACCGTTAAAGAGATATTCAAATAGTATATGTAAAATTAATATAGTTTTTACACACGTAAAAAAATATAAGTAAAATGTAAATACAAAGTTATCAATATCAGGATAGAACAAGGTAAAACATGACAAAAATAAGGATAACTAAAATATTTTCATAAGTCCAACATCGGCGACACCTTTTTAGTCTGCTGTATTTCTTCTCCTTTCACGATCGGAAGGTAGAATGATTGCGTAGATTCCTTGCACGTCTAGGCTTATAAATATTTATGTATATTGCCTCAATAATTTCGGTGTTGGACTCGAGCATTTACCTGGTTAGAGCCTCATCGTGTGTGTCTCTCTCGTGTGATTTTTAATGCTACTATTTTGCAAATACATAGTAAGTCTTCTTGATAGTGAAGTTGTAGTATTTCCAATATCAGTAATATTTCGCGACTTGCAGTTCGCGATTTTACATGTATGCTTTTATACTACGTTGTACCTATCAAGAGAGCGCCTCTTGTTGTGAGAGTTATTCTTTATTATCAAGTTGGCAGTTCTTAAGTTCTTATAATGTAGCTGCAGGTCAATTTTAGTATTTTCCTCTTTCGGTGTTACTCCTCGTCCTACAATTTCTCGAAGTACCTTCTCGTCTGTCTTGTAAGCAGTGCCCAGATAATTCCTGTAATATAATTTAAGAACATTCTTGCTTTCTCCATTTTCCTTCGGATGCAAAAAACTATCCATTTATATATATATATATATATATATATATATATATATATATATATATATATATATATATATATATATATATATATATATATATATATTTGAGTACCCGTTGTTCACAAGAACCTGAGTACATCTTTCCAGTTCGGTGTGTAATGAAGTCCACGAACTACAATGAATAAATGCTCTAAGGATATAAGCATTGTTGTCATTTATCTCTGTAGTAAATCGAAGGCAGGAATTTTGTTGGAAGGCAACTTGAAGGACCGAGAGTTCTTCAAGTTGCCTCGAAAGAACGTTATACAATATGTATGTGTGAATTTCTTTGTAAACGCTCATTTGTAGCCGAAGATGTCGCTAGAAGAGACGAAACGTCCTCACCAATAAAACGTCTATCAAAATGAACTTTGGTGCTTTACTCCATTAGTTGAATGAGGTACAATGGATGATAATAAGGAAAATTGAGAACATTAGTAAGAAACTAATAAACTGCAACTTCGCTGTCATATTTAACGACATTTCCATAGAGGAAAACTTACTGCCAATATATATATATATATATATATATATATATATATATATATATATATATATATATATATATATATATATATATATATATATATATATATATATATATAATCAGTAAGCTACAAACGTCCTTTAATATCCAATTCGCTCTACCTCGGAAATAATATATTTTGATATATGTTACCGAAGGGGAATCTTTTAGTTGATAATAAGTTCGTCGTCCCGTGGGCTCGAACCAGCGAAGGACAAGAACTCAGGACTACAGTGGACACCTTAAACCACACGGCCAGCAAGTGAGGTATAAGTGGATATCGGCTCCCATCTACAGATCCCCGTCGAACTCAGGTGTTTGTATTTAGAGCCGATATCCACCTGCCTCCACCATGTTGACCATGTAGTGCGTATGTCGCACGCAGCCATATTATGACTTTTTATCACATCCTCGTGATTCATATACAATCAGTAAGCAACAAACGTCCTTCAATATACAATTTTCTCTACCTCGAATATAATATATTTTCATATATGTTACCCGACATGGAATTTTTTTTAGTTGATAATAACATCGTCGACTCGTGGGCTCGAGTCACGGAAGACACAGAACTCAGGACTACAGCGATGCGCGTTAAACCACACGGCTATCAAGTGAGGTATAATTTAATACCGACTCCCACCTACAAATCACTCTCTAACTCAGGTATTTTTAATTACCATCGATAGTAACCCACCTCTACCATGTTAGCCATTCAGTGCATTTGTCACACGCAGCCGTATTATGAAGGAATTTTATCACATTACCGTGATTCTTATACAAGCATCAGGCTACAATTGTCCTTTAATATCCAATTCGCTCTACCTCGGAATTAATACATTTTTATATATGTTACCCGAAGGGGAATTTTATTTATTTATTTATTTTTTTTTTTTATAATAAGTTCTTCGTCTCGTGGGCTCGAATCACGGACGACAAGAACTCAGGACTACCTTTCCGAGGTAGAGGGAATTGGACATTAAAGGACAATTGTAGTTTAATGCTTGTATATGAATCACGGTGATGTGATAAAATTCATTCATTTACATACATATATACATATATATGAATATATATTATGTATACACACACACACACACAAACACACACACACACACACACACACACACACACATATATATATATATATATATATATATATATATATATATATATATATATATATATATATATATATATATATATATATATATATATATATATATATATATATATATATATATATATATATATATATATATATATATATATATATATATATATATATATATATATATATATATATATATATATATATATATATATATATATATATATATATATATATATATATATAAATAATATATGTGTGTGTGTGTATCCATGCATAGTGTGTGCGTGCCTGTTATTTTCTTGTATTTACTGGGATATTTTGACTCTGGAGTTTATTTTTACTTAAATCTATGCTATTAAGACATGTTTAAAACTTTTGTTTCAACTTCCCTTTAATGAATTAAGTATCCAGGGACCAGGTACAGGTTTAATAGCTATGAAGTACAAAAAAAAAAAACCATAATCAGATGAAAACTATAGCTAACCTCTTCCGAGTTTTGTGCACGTATTATTTCAAAATTTTCATTACAGTCCATAACGTGAAATTGTTTATGTGAACGAAAAGATAAAAATCAAGGTTATATTTTCGTTTGTAATCAACATCCCACACGTGTATTGCTCAAAGGCTACCCGCTGATTATCCTAATGAGCGGAAATGACCTCATTTACATGTCGCTGACAGAAAGCTTTTGCTAAACACAAGCTAATGCCTTCACAATTAAACAGGATTTTCTATTATCAGAATGTCGAAGGTCTGGAATAATGTTTACCTGCTTTCTTTCTTCTGTTGCACGGTAAATGCGTTTCATCATAATATGGTTACAGAGAAAATATTTCACAAATGAAAAATCTGAATGATAGATGTGAAAGGGAATAGCAAATATGGAGAGCATTGTATTGGCATCGCTGTTTTGTTACTGCTAATAATGATACTGGCAGAAAAGAAAAGAAAACGAGAAAGCAGAATAATTAAGGGATGTAGAGTTCATCATGATAATGATGTCAAGAGCGAGAGAATAATCTGTGATTAATTCAAATAGCAAAAACTATAGCAAACCATTTATTAATGTTTGATTTTTTCTTTTATAAACCAGTGCTCAGTCGTTTCTTTATTTCAAAGCCGTGTCAGAAATATCAATAGTCTAGTTGCGTTCTGAAATGCGTCCAATTCCTCGTTTATGTTTTGCAATGAATTCTTATCCTTCAGCTCTTTTTATCGACATCACCACTAGGATTTCATGAAATGTGTTTGTTGGTATCCTCCTCCGTAGTCATTTTTATTGTAATCTATTTCAGTATTTTTTGTAACTCATAAAAAGGGATATTGAATTTTGACAGTGTTTAAGTTTAAAGTTGTCTACTGTGGTTTAATCAAGGAACAGCTCATCGAACTGGTACAGAGTGTCGTAGAGACTAAATATATACTGTAAACCTGTGATGAGCTCCTAAAGCTCCTCTACACCCAAGGTAGGGCATGGGAGAACCAGGAAGTGGCTGCTGATGATGACTTAGCAGTAAGGCCTATAAGTTCCTCCAAATGTTCGCTAAAGGGACTTGAACTCAGGAACACCAGACTCTGCCGCCTACCAAATGAACTACCAAGAATGCAGACTATTGGGATGGGGTTGTTAGCCTCTCGCCCTTATCATACCGGCTTATCCAAGCAACAGTCAACTAACTACCAGATACATAATTCATTGATTAAGACAACAGATGCAAAGCAGGTTTAATGGAACCTGAGGAAGTGTTTCAGTTCTTTTGGGAACTGGATCCAGCGGCTTCTCACTGATGATGTTAGGTAGCTAACAATATGGATAATTTTAGTTTATATATATATATATATATATATATATATATATATATATATATATATATATATATATATATATATATATATATATATATATATATATATATATATATATATATATATATATATATATATATATATATTTATAAATATTTGCGCTGTTCGCCCTCGAACATTTAGGGATAGTAGTATCAGCCTGATCAAGACAGGGAAATTGCTTTGTCCCACGCTAGGAGCATCTTCAGTTCAAACCTTAACGTCCGTTGGAGAACGGGATAGGTAAGTTAGGCCTTCCACCCTATAGGAAAATTTCCCATATCAGCCTTAAAAATAGGTGGTCCTAAGGTCCTTTTTTCCTTTTTACCTGTCTCTCGTGGCGAATGTTTTTAACAGAGCATAGACGCCTAAGGCATGACTGTAGGCCTGTTTTGACCCAGCGCCGGTCAGGGAACTACAGAGAGAAACTAGCCGCCGTCTCGGGCAGACGTCTGGAAGGTGGCCTTGTCCCCGTTCTTTTTCTATTATGCTATTAGTGAAGTGAAGAAGCAATTGCGAAGCCCCCCGGCGGTGTTGGTGCGCACAACGTTCGTCCTAAGGTAAAGTCGCTTTTTGTTCAAAACTTCGCCCATTCTTTTATCTTTTTTCTGTATTTCGCATTTCTTTGTTTTCTTCCTTCATCCACCACTTAGGGTATATGTGTTTACGAGGTCTAGATTAAGCCTAATTATTATATTGTGAGCTTCAACCCCGTTATTCCAGTAAAATACCTAGGATTTAGGGTAAGCAAAATCAGGTTAAATCTCGATGCTTTGTATGCCTCGCGTCCGAATGTTTGGAAGAACCGTTGCGTTTAAAATCAAATTCATCTCAAATATTTTTGTTAAGGTTAATTACCCTTAACTGGCGACCTTTGGCTAATTAACGACTGTCTTTGAGGTTAACTTTTGGCTTCAAGTGGCAGGTTACGTGTAATCTTGGTTTGCAGGGCCGTAAAAATTACGTAAATTGAATAATACATGATCAACCAAGACCCTCACACGTAACATTGGCGACCTTGCGTAGAATCTAAAGTACATTTTAGAGGAAGAATCTGGAGAAAAGGAAATTAAATTACATTAATTCCAAAAAATAAAAGTCAGATATCGAACTCCATTTCATTCTTCCAAACAAGGAACGAGGCATAATAATAAGCAGTAAAGAGAATAGTTATAATAACAAGTGTAGTGAGAATTAGCTGTAGGTAAGAAGGGTGCGACTCGAGAGCAGAGCGTCATAATTTATAACGTTTAATTTTACCGTGTTCGGATCGTGAGTCAAGTCGTTCAAGTAACGAATTCAAAGGCCGAATCGCGGAGCCCGTTTCATGTACACAAAGTAATATACTAATCGCGTCGGCAATTCCGATCGTTATTGTTTGCATATAGCGGGAATCATTCAAAAACCGTGTCAGTGAAGTAGCAAACGAACTGAAATAGTAATTTTACAATAAAGGTACCGTTCAACAACGTAAATTTACGCAGGCAGACTAGCATTTCTCTTTTCATTCTTTTGTTTCATGTCCGGGTGAGAATACGATAACAAAAGACAAAGTTGTTTGGTAATTTCGTTTTCCATCCTTAACGTAAAACACTATGCATGATTGGTATATTTAAAGTAAAATCTGGATACCTGCATTTGTTGCGTTGTTTTTTTGAATTTGTTTGAAAAACAAAATACCCGCCATCTTGGATTCCTCCGCCGTGTTCGCGCGATTGTTTTGAAATTGTTCGAACTGTTTGTGAGAGAACGGCCATTTTGGGGTTCCTTCGCCGCCCGAGGTTGTTTTTGAAATTTAGGCCTAACGGGACCTTGGCCGCCATCTCAAAGACCTTGTTATTGTGACCTCGACTCTGCTCCCCGCCACTCTTGGGGCATAATTTTTTTTTTTTCCTTTCGTAGCGAACCCACCTCGCAATATCTTAGCTAGAAAAAAAAACAAAAGACAATTTAGGCAGGGAAAGATAGGCCTTAGTTAGGAGTACCATAACAAGTTCCTACGAATACCTGCTATAAAAATCATATAAAGAGAATTTAAAATTTTACGGTAAACTTTGTGACGTCGGCTCCCAGGAAAATTAAGATAATAAAGTAATCCCTAAGGAAGCCAAGACGACGCATCTATATCATTTTATTAAGATCCATGCCATTGTGCATGTATAAAATCTTTGTTTACATGTTCTCAAGCAGCAAGAAATTCGCTGATTGAAAATCTCTCTCTCTCTCTCTCTCTCTCTCTCTCTCTCTCTCGTCGTTCAAGTAAGCATTCCTAACCTAAGTGTACGTGACCCTCTTCAAAGAAAGAACGGCCGACACTAGGCTAATTAATTCGAATACAATACACCAAATAAAAGAAACACCTCTGTCCCACAATAGATGAGGACAAGTTAAGAGTAATTACGATACAGTGATAAACTGTCGGTCACGAGTGAGGCCTGCTATCCAGACCGAAGCAAACAGTAGTTTTCACCCTCTGAAAAAAGAAGGGGCCAGCACTGGGCCGGTACTGGGACCAGCCACTCACGAGGATCTGTAAAGAAAAAAAAAAAAAAAAAAAAACCCAAATTCGCTTTATTCCACAGTGCCAATAATTTGCAGCACTGTCATCACTTGAATAGCTTACTTCTCACTCTCTCTCTCTCTCTCTCTCTCTCTCTCTCTCTCTCTCTCTCTCTCTCTCTCTCTCTCTCTCTCTCTCTCTCTTTTACCTTCCCTTTCTCTCTCATTCGATTGTTGCACTCTGCAGGGGGTGTAGAGTGCCTTTCCTCCCATATAGCCTAGTTGGACTCCAGTAGAGGGTCCCTAGGAACACATTGGCACCATAAGTGCCACTAAAGAAAACAAAAGGGAACACAGAAGAGAAGGTTCTTCTGGGACCTAACCTGCACCAGTGCCTAGGGATACTGAGTGCCACCAGTGTGACCTGTACACGGCACACCCAAACTACAGTGCCACCTTTTGAAAGGGTGCCACGTCATTTGAAGAGACACTTCCTCGCTGCCCAAGTACGCCCGTCGACCCGTTTAGACGCCCTTCCCCACCAGAACCATGGCAGCAGAGCATTATAAAACCTTCCTGGGGCTGGGGACGGCGGCAGGTCTCACCGGCTCGGAACTTACCACCTGGGTTAAGGAGCAAGTGGACGACTTGGCCAAGCGGGAGATATTATTATTGAACCAACAGTACTTCGTTAAATGCCCGATCTTTTTGCAAACTGCACAGATTTTAGGCTTTCTGCATTAATCAGTGGAATGGTTTGTATACCCGCAGTTTTCACATGTTACTTTTGGTCTAGCTCCTTGAGCTGCATAATTCTCTGGTTTTGAATTATTCATGTTTGGATATTGTCCATTCCTCGATGCATTCTGTCTTCCTTTCTGGTTTGGATTCCACTTTCTTCGAGTATTTTGTGAATAGTTCCTTTGAAACGAAGTTTGTCTATTCCCTACTTGTCCTGAATAATTCTTGTACATGTTATTTCCCCTATATGACTCATTGGTATTTCTGCCCTTTCTTTCATTTAGTATTTCTGTTGCCCCTACAAATTCCTTAGAAAAATCTATTTCTTTCTTCTGAATTTCTTGCCTCATGGCTGTTGAAGCGGTAAGGCCATCACTTTTAGGATCAATTTTGACTTTCTTGAACGCTTTCTTCTCTTTTCTCCAAGTGCGTTGTACATGGTTCCCAATGACAAGTAATTTAACACATAGCTCAAACTGACTAAATCAGTTTCTGTATCATCAAAAGCATCCTTACCTCCTATGGTGATGTTTGTTTTTCTGAAGTCTTTTATCACTTTATGTGTTGCTTCTTCTATATCTGTGTGAAGATTTGCTATAGATTCCCCATCGTAATGATGGTTGAGAAACTTATATATATTATATAATGCATCACTTTGACTCACTGGTTCCCAGATTGATAAACAGATTCTTCTAAATTCAGCGTATATTGTTAAATTTAACTGAATTCAAAGTTCTGTGTGCATAACCCTTTTCTGAACTAACCAAAAACAATGCTTCTTGTATTTTTGTTCTTTCATCTGTTATTCTATTGGTGGAGATACGACTGTCTGCGTCCGCTAACCACTGGTTCACAGAATATGATTCCAATCTAATTTTGTCAGGATTTGAACTTTCCACTCGCCCACAAAATCGTGTGGCTTGCGTAATGATCGCTGTTTGTTCCATTTTACTAAACTGAAATGTGTTAGTATGGGTAGTGTTACTGTTATTGCTGCTTGTGTTAGTAATGTACTTCTTTGAGTTAATGATACTTGTGAAGTTGGCACTGGAATTCGACTTTGTCTATCTGGTGTTTGTCGTAAATGATAAGGGTTGTTTCTAATTGCATCCCCCAATGCATCAAACGGACTCTGCATTACTCTGGTATTCTAAAATCACATGAAAATCTATACCCAAAATACACAACATTAATCAAAAACGCATCAAAAAATCATAGTATATAAAAAAAAAATTTCTATTTACCAAACCTCAAAAAAAAATCAACAAGAAAAAAATTGTTGAGAGAGAACAATAAATGTTACACCTTTAGAGAGAGATTATTAAAAAAAAAATACAGACACTGAGAGAGAAAACTTTTGAGAGAATTAATTTTCCAACTTACCTATTTTCTGTTGCCCTCCTCCAGTCGCAAACTGTTGTGGTTTCATCAACTGTTTTTCACTTGTGCGACCGCGTCGTATTCGTTGCTTTCTGTAGACGCTTCGTTGGCTGCCTTTGTGTCACTTTCGCGACCAACATAATTTCGTTGTAGCGTTCGCTGCCAACGTTTACTGCTGCCGATGTTCGAACGTTCAGTTCAGACGTTCAGGATATGTTCTGCCACGGCCTTTAGGATACGTTCAGGATACATTCGCTTGTAGACATTCAGACGTTCACTTGTTGGTTTTGTGTCGGTTGTTATCAACACACAGTCGTCATTGTTGTTGCTTCGCTGTCGTTTCACGTAGATTATTATGCTTCTCTGGATGCTTGCGTTTTTGTTCGCCGTTGTTATGATTTACTTCAACACTTGTTATCTTGTTATGATTCGGCTGTTGACGTTTGCAGAGAGATGCTTATTATAAATTCTGGAATGTGTCCTTCCTTCACACTTGCACTGTTTGTGCTTCTTATTGGACCCTCTTCAGCTGGCACCATTTATGTAATGTTCATTTATTTATTATTCTTCTGTTTATATCTACTGTTGGTTTAAGAAGATTCTTCTTTATAGATGTTGGTCTTTCTAACTTTATTATGAGGTAGCGTAGTTTCCCAGGAGGTCTTAAGAAGACACAGTTGATTTTCTTTCTTCATTGGCACCAAA